>FIZR01014646.1:0-23675 GCA_900060175.1 Ferrisia virgata | reverse complement strand
AAATTAATTTCAAGAACCCACTTTAAGTTTAAATAGAGAGATCCTACAAATCAAATCATCAACCAAATTCCTTGGATTAACATTTGATAGAAGACTCACGTGGGCTCCTCATTTCCTCCAAATTAAGCAGCACTTGATGAAAACTTTAAATCTTCTTAAAATAATAAAAAATTTAAAACATAACCCCCTCCCGAAATCCTCTATTACAAATTTATAGATCTTTGATCGGTACATCCAGCACCTATACTGAATCAACATACCAGATTTCAACTTTCTAGCTCAATTTGGTGGGATCAAAAAACTACATTTTTGGGGCCAGGGAAGAGAGGTGCAATCAGGCTAAAAAGTAGAAACCCCCAAAAGGCACATCCATCACTTTTACCAAGTCTACATACCAAATTTCAACTTTCCAGCTACATTTCGAGGGGAGTTATACGAGGAAAAAAACTCAAACCACGAGAAAAACTGACCAAAAACCTACATTTTTGGGGCGAAGGGAGGGAGGTGTAATCAGGCGGAAAAGTTGAACCCCACCCCACCCCAAGGAACATATGTGGCCCTTTCCAAGTCTACATACCAAATTTCGACTTCCTGGCTCAGTTTGGTGGGACGATAAGGGAACAACAGCCCTTTTTCAAGGTCAAAAAGGGAATAAAACCCTCATATCACCCCTCTTAATTGACCTAGGAGACTGATTTTTAAATATATTACACAACTTCGGATTCTCTATTTACTGACTAAAAAAAGAACAATCTTTGCGAATTTGGCCCTTCAGCACTCCCTCCCCCAAATTTGGACATGACTTAGTTTTAACCCAAGGTTGTCCTCGCTCATATATATCTAATTCGCCGCCAAACTGAACCTTTTAGCTGAATTAGAGTTATTTTGGTTCGTATAGAGCAAAGTAAATGATTTTAGTCTTCGGGTGGAAAAATAAATAAATAAATAAACATCTGACATTGTTAAAAATCGTCTTAATAGTCTTCGAGGACCCCAAAACGGATTTTGTTAATATCCCCTCTCCCCCTCAACCTCCGTTGGTTGATAGACTGTAATAGCCTGGTTTTCATAGACAATATGACGTAGAAAAACAGACCAAAAATGTGTACACGGAGGAGTCGGATTAAGAAAGTGAGTTTGATATTTGATCTTAGCAGTGTCGAATTAGTAGGAAGTGTTGTGTTACACGCTGGTTTAATAATTTTTTTCATACTTTTCCATTTTTACGATGGTTAGAGAGACACAAAGAGGACAGAGCCAAAAAATAAGTGAATATTCAAGTTGAATCAGTAACAATCGATATGTCAAATGGTTTTTTTAATTTTTTGAATTTTAACCATACTTAGGAGGGTAGACGGGGGCGTTAAGAGAGATCAGAGCAAAAAAATAAGCCGATATTCAAAGTCAGCAATTTCACTTTTTCCATTTTTAGTCTGATTTTCTCCAACCTATTACGGTTTATCGACCAACGGTGATCGGAGGAGGGGGGGGGGCTACGAACAAAATTCGTTTTGGTGTCCTAGAAGACCATTAAGACAATTTTTGGCCATGTCAGATATTTATTTTTGTTATTTTTATTATTTTCCCGAACATTAAAATCATTTGCTCTGCTCGATACTGACTAAAATCGCTGCAATTTGGTCAATCGGCTTAGTTTGGCGGCGTTTTAGATATATATGAGTGGGAATGACCTTGGGTCAAAATACAGTTTCGACCCATTTTGCGGGGGGGGGGCGACGACAAAAATTTCGTTTCAAAAAGATAGGTAGGCGTAGATTTTAACAACATATTCTCCTCGTAATAATAAACTGTAGAAGTGTACGTACCCCAGCTACCTATCTAGTAAAAGAAAAAGAGAATTTGGCGAACAATATTACACGGGTTTAATAATAAAAATACCTAAGGGAGCTGCTGAGGGGCAAAAAATACAAATATTATTCCTTTCGAGCCAATGGATAAAGAATTCAAAGCTGTATAACATATTTAAAAATCAATCTGCCAGGTCAATTAGGAGGGGAGATATGCGGGAGTTTCCCCTTTCGGACCTTGAAAAGGGCTGTTCCTCCCCTATCTACCCACCAAAATGAGCTAGGAAGTTTAAATTTGGTCTGTAGATTCAGTACGGGCCCTAGATGTACCTTTTGGTGGTCTTAACTTTTCAGCCTTGGTCGTTTTTTGAATTTGTTCCTCGATGTGCCTTTTGAGGATCTCATCTTCTCAGCCTCATTGCATCCTGTACAGCCTCAAAAATGCGATTTTTTGGTGATTTTTTTCTCTTTTTTTGTGTTGTTCCTCGTATAATCTCCCTCCGAATTGAGCTAGGAACTTGAAATTAGGTATGCCCATTCAGTAGGAACCCTAGACGTGTTTTAGCAAAGATCGCGATTTTTCGAAATTGCAATTCCCCCTTCCCCTCCCTCCCTCCAGTTTAAGGGCAAATGACAAGGATTCATCATTGGACCACCGAGAGGAATTCGCACAAAAATTTCGAGCGAAATTGAAAGACGCGAGTTACTTTTTAGTTTTTGGGTCATTTTGACATGGAATGAAACATGAGAGCCATCTACAATTTTTCATCCCACAGTTTTAGATGTGAAGGTACTCTGACATGCTCTTTTTTTCAGTGTTAGTTCTATCTGAGTTTAAGGTAATTTTGATGGAAAACATAGCAAAATTTCCAGCCTTAGTACCTTCTCGTAGAAATTTAATTTGAATTTTCCAGTTTTCAAAACGTCAAAAAGCAACGAAAATATAAATCGATTTTTTTCGAATATATTATCACAGATACCCCCTCTTTCCTGCCCCCTCCCCATCAGTTAATCTACTACTTACGTATAAAACTCGTAAAACATTTTTTGTGCATTACATCTTCACATACTGACATTGAACATCAAATTTTAACCATATAGAAAGCAACAAGTACAGAACAGTTAAGGATATGATCTTAAAAAAATTTAAGGGGTCAAATTTTCACATTAGAAATGACATTTTAGGCGTTCTTGGAAGTAACTTTTAGTTCCAGATGTACCTTTTTAGTTGTTTCAACTATTCGCTCCAAAATCAATCTCTACTTGTGCTATTGATTAAGAAAACCGTCACTTTATTTCTTTTTTTTTTTTTCATTTTATAAATGAAAATAATTTACTTAACTGCAATATTTTACGAAAATCAGGATGATAAGGCAACGCATTACGATCTTTTTTATTATTTATTTTGAACCATCAAGGTATAAAAAGCCATGATAATACTTAGAAAATACGTCTTGACAAATGGTTTGATCTCATCTTCAACTTTTTTCTCGAGAAGGCAAAATACATAGATGTACTTCCACGTGTATAAAATTTCAAAAATGTTTCTTTATGATATTACAGATACAACTATATACCTACCCGACTTGTACTACTTTTAGTTGAACTGAATAGATTCCATTTTTTTTCTATCTCTCTCTTTTTTAACGAGCTCGTGACATGATGACTGTTCATTTCTACTTAGAAAGGCATATGTATTTATTATGTACTTTGTACTCTCGTATATTTTCATAGCTGATATTACCAACACGAGAATTCTTTTGAAATGTCTATATGTTCTCATCTTTAAAATAATTTTTGAACTTGGTAGGTACGTGTAATAGGTTTGTACTTCGTTAAAGCAATTTGAAATGAGAGAATATTCTTATATTTGATATGTACTTTGATTTTTTTTTCTGGGGAGATTTTTAGATATATTAATCATCGCGTTTCGTTTTTCTTCAGTAAGATACGTTTCAATATCTTAGTTCGAAATTTATCTCATCTTTTCGATTTTAAAGAACATTTAATTGGATATTTTGGTGCAGTTGAAATTTAATTGCTCAATAATGAACTGACAAATCAATCGGTTGCGTTGTTAGAATTGAACTTGATAAAAAGGGAACGTAAAAATCTTCAGTGAAGGTGTAGATGGTATCTTGATCTTGAAACTTTTCAATATTTTTTATGATTATTTATTGATATTGGTAGGTTGATCAAAACATCGACATGAAAGTAGGTATTCGAATCATAATCGAAAAAAGATTTCTAATTAGTAGAGATGTTTGACTTTGCAAGAAAGGTGAGATGGTGTATGATGCTTGATGAAATACAGAATATTAAGCCTCTTGAGCCAGTAGCCGAAATTGCCAAAGAAAATCAACGAAATAGGCAAGGGAACAGGCAAGGAGCAGGTAGCGTACAGTCAAAAATTCTCAATATCGTTTTTTTTCTATTGATTTTTTGAGGCTTGTTTTATTTGTTCGTCTCTTAAAATTCGTTTTCATTAGAAAATAATTAGACCTTAGATACTTACATCATTAAAATAAACTTGAACTTGGAAGAGAAATTTTTATAGGAAATTAAAATTCAGAGCAAATAATATTTCTGAAATGATCAAAAAATTAATGAAAACTAAAAAAAAATTCACAAAAACAAAAACAAGTACAAAAACTTTATAGAAAATTACAAAAAAAAATCAAACAAGGTAAAAATTTGCCAAAAACAAGAAAACAGGTAGCCAAACAATGTTGAAGTCTGAAAATTTGCCTAAAATATTGTGAAAAATTGATGAACATTAAAAAAATTTTAATATAGCGTAAAAGTACAGAAAATTTACCAAAAACTAGGAAAAAGTGTCAAAAAAAGTGAAAATTTATCAAAAACATGAAAATAAACAACAAGAAATTGAAAACTGAGAAAAAATTGAAAAAGATGAGTATATGTGCAAGAATATGAAAAAAATTGTAAAACTTGAAAAAGTTATTCACAAAAACTCGTGCAACAACAGATCAAAAATCACGAAAAAATAATTTAAAAAATATAAGAATTTGCTTGAAACAAAAGAAAAATTGTGAAAAATTATGAAAATACACGAAAAAAACGAATTCATAGAAACCTGTAAAGCTATAAAAACCTGCCAAAAATCACGAAAAAAGTATAAAATTTTTTTTCAATTACGTTCTAAAATGGTTGTAATGGTCTTCTAGTACCCCAAAACGCATTTTGTTTATATGCACCTCCCCCCCCCCGCCTATCAGCCCGTAGGTCAATAGACCATAATGGTCTAGTATAACATCATGCTAAAAACTTACCTGAAATAGGAGAAAAAATTATGAAAATATATTTAAATTTCAGGAAAAATTACGAAAATATATTGAAAACTGAGTAAAAAAAATTGCAAAAAATACAGAAAATTTTTTAAGATTTACGACGAAGAATTTTTGAAAAACGTTAATATTTACCTAAAATATAAGAAATATTTGTGAAAAATAAAAAAAAATTGATAAAAAATTTGCAAAAATTTATCAAAAATGACGAAAAAAATTAAAAACATGAATAATTTTTCTGAAATGAACGAAAAATCGCAATAATTTCAAATTACGAAAATTTCAATCATTTTTTGAACCGCTTACCCTATCAAAGATTTCATGACTTTACTACGAGGATAATTTTCTGATCGCAGTTGTTCGTCAAATAACTCTCATCAACTTTTACCTTTAAAAAAACCTTACTCATTGGCATTTCATCAAGTTCACGTATTCTTCGTATTTCATTAATATGGAGATTTGGAGTATTTAAATTCGAAAAACTCGCCACAAACGTTTCTCAGAATTTTCATATTTTCATTATAGATACCCAGAAATACCTCATTCATCATCCGCTTGTCTTAGCCCTTTAAAATTATGCGCATAAAACTGCAACACTCTTACCTGCAAACTATGCATCACATACACTGCAACCTTTCGCGCAGCTTCCAAGGACAAAATAAAATCATAACAAGATGGAAATTACGAGCACTTCGATATCATGATTCGGATCTTGTTTCTTGCCATCGTACATTATTCGCATTCCCACCTACACTCAAACTTCAAACTTCACATAGCACAACGAGTGCATGGCATACGTATCACGACTTAAAATACCATTTCTATAGCGATCGAATTAATCAAACGTAATGAATTCGTAAGTATATACGTATATGTATACCTCTAAATTTGGCAACCTCGAAGTCGTTGTACACCTATACCCAGACCTACGTGTACAATGTACATGCAACTACATCAATTGTATCTTCGCAATTGCTAAACTTATCATCATCATGTTACTCGAGTTCTTTATAGTTTCTTAATAAATACGAGAACTTCATAAGTACATACTAGGTAATTGTACCCCTTTACTTTGTTCACCTGGCACAGCATCTATATTCTACATTCATCGTGCGCCTTCTTATCACTTATCGGATTCCTTCTATTTACAATTCAACAATGTAATAATCTACTACAGATGACGTAGACTTCACAGATTTGAAAAACGGCATTAACATAGATTTGTAGTACAAGTAGAAGCAAGTTGAACCATGATAATTTGACCCGCTTCCCCTTTCCCCTGTAGGTATCGATGTACAGGCATTTAAAAAATTAATTAGTAGACCTTGAAGAAAAAAATTTTTCCTACAAATTTTGTCATGTACATATTTTGCATATTTCCATTATTGAAGGGGCAACATCTGTTTGAATTTTATGAGTCCCTTCAAAAAATCAACATAGGCAAATTTTGCATATGACAAAAAATATTGTAAAAGTTGCCTACTACTAGATTCACTATTCAAAACCAAGATTTAGACAAATTTTTCGCTCTCTAAATGTTACATGGGAATAATTGAGACAATGTAAAATTTTGAGAACAAAAAATTTGTCCAATTCGTAGTTTTGAATGATGGACCTTATAGTACGTAACTTCTACGTTATTTTTTGTTACATACAAAATTTGCCTATCTTGATTTTTTAAAGGGGCTCATAAAATTCAAACAGGTGCTGCCCCTTAAATAATGGAGATATGCAAAATATGCACATGACAAAATTTGTAGGAAAAATTTTTGTCTACAAGATCTGCTACTTAGATTGATGATTGGATCAAAATCTTAAAATTGCTCACTCATTGGTCATATTTTTAGATACTTGTACAGCAAACGATACCTATGAGGAAGGGGGGGGGGGGGTTCAACCTATCACTATATTCTGTTTCTAGAAATTGAGAGATGTTTTTCAATTAGGTGATGTTGATATAATGTCGTGGTATGATTTCGAATTTGTACTTCGTTTTTCGATTTGATTGGATACCTAACTGGTATTTAGTACAATTTTTAATTTAATTGTAACTATTCTTTGAGTTATAGTGCGTCGTTGTGCGATTTTCTTTTACTCAAATTGGCTTCGCACAATGATGTAGTTTCACCTCTGTGTTTTAATTTTTGCCTAAACTTGCCTATCTTGGCATTACTGATTTTTTTCTACCATAATTATACATGTCTGTGTCAAAATTCACTTTTCAAAAATTTGGTTCTATTTTCAAGAACCAACCAGGTCCGTATCCAACCCTAATTAGCAGGGGTTGCTGACTGATGACCAGAGGATGCTGGATAAACATCCTATGACAGGAGCATAGCTAAGAAAGGTCGGAGGTCTGGCCATCCCCTTCTCATAAGGCCGAAGAACTTGAAAATTTTTCATATTTACGCTAATTTTTAGTCCGATTTGCTATGTCATATTGCTAGTGGAAACCAGGCTGCTACGGTTTATCGACCTACGGTGGATTAAGGGGAGAGGGGAAAATCAACAAAATCCGTTTTGGGGTCCTAGAAGACCATTACGACCATTTTTGACCATGTTAGATATTTATTATTTTTTATTTTTTTCCCCCGAAACTAAAAATCATTAACTCAGTTCAATACCGGCCAATATCGATGAAATTTGGAAAACAGGCTTAGATTGACCAAGGATTTGATGCTGTGGAGTGCAGTTGACCTGGGGTCAAAATTCAGCTACTGCCAAATTTGAGGGGCAACTACTCCTTAGTAAGCATCACTGCCTTCAGTCTTCGCAACTTTGGCATTAAAGTCTTCTAGCACCAGTATTCTGTCACTTTTTGGTAGTGAAGCCAGTGTTTCTTCAAGGATACTGTAAAATTCTTCAATTTCTTTATCTGGTGCTGCACTGGTTGGGACATATGCTTGGATGACACTTATGGTGGATGGAGCTGCATCAATCCTGACAACTGCCATCCGATCGTTGATGGCCCGTACACCTAACACCAGGTGTTTGTATCCACCATCTACTATGACTGACACTACTGTGTGACCTCCTTTACCAGACGAAAAGACGAAGTTTCCCTCGTCTGATGTAAATTCACCAACGGTGGTCTAGTGGGTTTCACTGATTTCTAATATCAGCAACCTTACTCTTACCAGTAGTCTTCAGGCCACTTGCATTCCAAGTGCCTATTTTGCTGATCTTCTTCGCAAAATTGAACAGATGAGCGCGAATGGATATTCTTAGCACCCCTGCCACATTTAAGGGGCGTCGCAACTCGGGGCCGTTCAAATTTATCGCACTCATTAGGTGTTTGTTGCGAAAATGACCATTGTAGATTTGCAAATCCTTCAGTGGTAAACAGTTTACCCATTTAGCAAGGAGAAGTCTGAACTGTTTGTGTGTGTTGATACGTGAATAGTGAATAAAAATATTAACAGTACACTACTATAGACCAGGGGAGGGGGAAGGAAAGTGTTCCCCTGGTTCTCTCTAAGTCGTCTCTCACAACAGGCAGAGAATGCCGTGGGAAAATTCTACAACCTTTTCCCACACGGTAAAATTGAATTGAGGAGACCAAAAAATATTTAAAAATTCAATTTTGATCCACTCCTCTCCTATTTTCTTTGAGACGTTTTCGTTTAAGATATATCAGAACTGATTTCTCTCTCTCGCTTTTTTTTTCTTCTCTCAGCATTAATCTTTCGATCCACTTTACGTACAAAAATATCATTCAAAATTATCTTTTCCCCTGCCAGCCCCACCTTTATTTCATGTAACATACTCGGTGCATATCTATAAACTTGCAATATTCATTCGTCCGTCTATTCGGTATGTTCGATTTATATACTTGATATGGATTTCGCTAAAAATATGGATTTTCTTTTCTCTAGCTTTTTTATTTTATTTTATTTTTTTAATCTCGCGCGTGATTTATTCTGTAAAATGAGTGGCTAAAAAAGCAGACAATAAGGCCAGCTGGTCAGCTGCCGGTGAGTAAATAGTCCCTTATGTATTAAGGAATGTATTAAATGTTAAAGTAGACATGGTCGCTTTGACGACCTAGTGTTAAATAATTTTTCGATCGTTAAAAATATTTTTTTTAAATGATGACGAATTCTTTGTCAAAATTTGAAATTTTACCTTTGCGCGATTAATCATTTCTTTGTTTAATTTTGAAATATTTTCTTTTTTACGAGTTCATAAATTTTTTTTACCTAAATTCAAGATGAATGGCTATGACCATTTCTGCCATTTGGAATTTCTAAAATTTCTAAATAAACCTACCGTGGCGTAAGTACACAGTATTTTGTGTGTAAAATTTCTAAATAAACCTACCGTGGCGTAAGTACACAGTATTTTGTGTGTATGGATTTCGTATATTGGGCCCCTATTCGGGTGTTCTGTTATCTGTGCATTTCCCTATCCTTCCAAAAAACGAATCCTTCCCATTTTATCCCTTGTGCTAGTCTAATACTAAAATCCTATTTGCACTACCTATCCACACTGTTTTCCAAAATAGTTATCTTCCTAAATCTTCGGTTCGCTGAAATTTTGACTTTAGTCCCATACCACACAGTTGAAATTTTGCAAACAATTGAATTTTGACACCCCCTTCCCTGTTCTTTGTTTTACACTTTTTCGAAAAAGTTAGGTCGTCAGAATTGAACTTAAGAAGCTCATAGTATTCTGACGTAACATTCGAAGATCTGAGTAAAACTGAATTTTTATCCTTTTCCCCGCACTTCCCAATAGACTTGAGAATGAAAATTCTTTCAAAAATCCCCATGCAATGACCAAGTATCAGATTTTGCGGCCTTGTAGAAATTTTCTCATCCCACTGTACGTCTGTGTTAGGATAAAGAATACCTCTCGGATGACGTGCGATTCTACGTAGAATCTGTTGCACACGTATAACGGTACATCTCATCGTATCGTGGTACCTAGTCTTATGCATGTGCTATGCTAATACTACGAAAAATATGCTGAGTGGGTGAAACCCTTTTGGACGGAGGACAGAGCACGTACGTAGTAGGTATAGTTAAGCCGACCCTGAACGCACATACACATTACATTACATCGAGTTCTTGACCTCGAATACGTACATGCTGATTATTGGTAGTATACAAACAATGTATGCGATGCAATGCGATGCGATGCCTGCAGATACGTGTAATGTTTTGATTACGGTCACATGCGTACACAAGAGTTCGCGTTTCTGTTGATTTTCGTTCACTAATACAACGCGTACGATGACGACAACCACCACACTATTACCAATGTGTGCTGAAAACTATGCAGTGTATTCGTACTGTGTGCTATATAGCAAGCACTACATAGAACTAATATAGTTTACTTCACATTTGCAAACAAGGTACACATTATTACGAACGAATTGATTAGTATAGTAATAGAGCGCGTCGCGAATTACTCGCCGTTCGTCTTTCGAGAACTACGAACCAAGTGTTGAATTTTACTTAATTCGTACATCGAAAATAATATTACAAAGAGTTACGCTGCGGTATTATTAATTCTTATACGAACGAACGTGGTGTCCAAAAATATGTATACGAGGTGTTGTTGTTATTAGTATCGCCGCACTATAGATTGAATGTGGGAGGTATCAAGCACATGGTGAGTAATTTGCTAATTACGCTGGCGTTTTTTTTTTTTTTTTTATCCAAATAACTAGGTCGTACACACGTTTTAGATCACTTTTACGTTCCTTTAATTTAGTACGTAACGTGTAAAGCTCGACCCAGTGCTCTCGGTATCTCTACTATCTAATCATAGTCTACTTCGTATGTGCCCATACTGCACTTTACGGCACCGTGTCGAGTTTTTTTTTTTCTTTTTTCTGGGGGGGACTTTTCATCGTACTAATGATCGAAATTCTTCCTCGTCTATTTTCTGCTTTTCGCTCTTTTTATCGTGTATATGCGTAACGAGGTAAACATTAAGGTAAGATAACATCATTCTTTTATTTTTCTTCGTCATCTTCGTCAAAAGTGCATACGACCATTGTGTAGTGATCGCTTGCATCGTAATAACGTGTATCTCTCATTTGTTCTATAATTAGAATAGGTACCTTACCAACGACTACGAGTTATATGGTGTAGTGTACTTGCATAATTGCATATCCAAAATAATACTACTAATTCATTTTTTACGAGCTTCGTTATACAGTTTTCAAATCAAATATAGGTATACGACTATCGAACGTAAGCTTTGATAATATATTACCTACGTTGCGAATGGAATTTGACAGGATTTTTTCCTTTTTATTTTTCCTCTTTTTTTTTTATTTTTTTTTCATTCAAATTACACCTTTGGTTATCGATTTAGTTCAATAGCCAGTTCATTAGTTGTTTTTTTTTTTTTTTTGTTATTCGTCATCATTGTATACTTTTAATCATATTACGGATCGATTGCAACGTTTAAAGAAATTCGATTTGATTGTTTCATAAACCTTTTGTTCGTGTATCAAGTAAATAAAATAGCTTTGTTTATATGTATTGGTACGTCTACGTATTACCTTTCTGCATTGGTATTCGCGATCGCGTGTATGCAAAGCGACAATGCATACGAAAGAGGCAGGGGGATCAATGAGCAACGTACTTACATATTTGTGATAATTTTTTTTTTTTGGAATCCTCCGAACAATTGTGATTAAATTGTTTAGACAGTGAAAAGTTCTTGGAAATTAGTGATGACGATGATGAGTCGATGACGTAGTAACAAAAGGGTATTCCAGGAATGAGGACTAGGGTGGGACTAATTTCGCTTTTTTTGGGAAATGTGCAAATGGTGAGGTTACAACAGTTTCGAAGTGACCTCTGAACGATATTGAAAAAATTTTAGTTTCCCTATTCAATTTTTAACCAGATTTTCGAGAAATAGGGGGAATATCAAACGAACCTGTTTTGGGGTCCTAGAAGACCATTTTAACCTTATCAGATATTAATTTTTATATTTCCCCTTCCCCACCCCTCCCACCTAAAAATAATTGAATGGTCTGAATTATGCACTTCAAAATCGACTTTTACCCCTATCACTGATCAGGAAAAAGCACTTATAAAGCTGACTCAAAGTTTACTAATTTTCAAAAATTTTCAAAAGGTCGAAAAAAAATTTGTTTTTGAATTTTTTTTTCTAAAAATGATTTTATTATTTATATTTATACCCAAACTTATCATTGTTGGCTAGTTTTTATTGTGTTTTTTTTTTTTACAATTTCATAGAAAACCATAAGGGAATTTTTTTTTGAGAAACGTCCTCCTGAAATGAAAGCAGTACATCAATTTTAGATGATTAAATACATTATTTCAATTTTATTTCCCATAGTTGTGTTTTCAGGGACGCTGAAAAGTGGTAATTTTTCACGTATTTCAAAATCAATGGTTAAAAATTAAAAAAATACATTAAAAAAAATTTTATCAAAGGAAAGAAACATGTTTCACGTATTTTAGATTTTCAAAAACAATTTTTAATTTTTAATTTTTTTTTTTTTTTTGATATCCGGAATACTGACTTGAAATGAACCTAGGTAAATGTACTTGACCCATTTCGTATTTCAAATTTACTGAAAAAAAATTATTAACAAAGCAAGAAAAAATCTTGAAAAAACGAAAAAAAAAACATTCTTTAGGCATCCCCAGAAAAATCAGCTGTGGGAGGTAAAATTTGAAATTATGCATTTGATGTCTTACGTTGATTTCGGGAGGGCGTTTCTTAGGAAAAGTTTTCTGCACAGTTTTTCAGAAAAGCGTGAAAAAACACAAAAAATGACATTTTTTAAAAACCACTAAAAAAAGGATAAATGGGAAAAATTCGCCAACAAAGAAAATTTGAGGTATAAAAAATATGTGTAATAATTCAATTTTTAGAAACAAATTTGAAAAAAAAAATTTATTGATTTTTTAAAAAGTAGCGAACTTTGAATCAGTTTTGTGAGTTTAAAAACTCGAGTTGAAAAACTGAATTTTTACTGCATGATTTTGAGCTTATTTCGCGACTATTGTGACCTCGTCATTGGTAATTTCCTAAATGAGCCCCACCCCAATCCTTGAATCAAGAAATTTGAAAAAAAAAAATTATTTAGACCCTTGAAACTTTTTTTTTGTAAAATTTCAAGAGTAAGAGATCACTTTTTTCGCCTCTTTAAAACAGATCAAAATTATGATTTTTTTTTTCAAATTAAACATGCCATGCCATGTGAAAAAACTGAGGTTTTTATCTCACACCTGTAATTGATACGAAAAATTTCAAAAACCTCTTTTTTTTTGGATGTTTTCAAAAATGAGCCCAATTATGAATCAGCCATCTTGAAAAATACCAAAAATAAAATTTTTTCCAAGAATATATCCTTTACTAATGCATTACATATCGATATCATTTTCGTAATGTAATAAACGCGAGAGATCATTTCTTGCACTGGCCTCATTTTATCACGTGAAATCAGCCAAAAATGAGGAAAAAAGAAAAATCAAGCATCATTTTTTTCAAACTGCTTTTATTTAAGAAAAACCAAAAATCAAATACACCCATCGGGTAGCTAGGCAGAAGTTTTATACGAGAAAATTTTATTTTTTTACCCATCTTCATCCATCTAACCATCAAATGGATTTGATCCACAAATGAAAAGTTCGCCCTCTTGAACCGCTCCTTATTATACGTTTGGGAGTTCAAATCCAGAAACTTGGAGAAAACTCACAAATCAGATTGAAAAGTACATTCGAATAATTATCAAGAACCTTGATGATTTTTTTTCGTAAGATTTTTTATCAGCACACATTTTTATAGAAATGATGAAGAAAATAAATTTCAAGAATAGTATGAAAAGTTGAATCGTTTAAAAAATACTTGAATAATAAATAAATTACGAGTCTCGATTAGTCAGCATGTGATTAGAATAAGGAGGAAAACGGAGCTGTTCAACATACCTGCATGAAAAATTCGATTTGAAAATGTTTACCTTGAAAATTTCACTTTATCCTGAAAACAAATAAACGAAACATATTCAATTTCGTTTTTAAACACCGATGAAATAAAAATACTGATTTAAGTTTACTATGAGGAGGGGTGGGGGTGCGAAGATTTTGAATAAGATGATGTATATGAGGTGTAGATAATTTTCTATATTTTTAGCGTGAGAAATTTATCAATGAGAAGGTTTACAAACAGAGCTCGCGAATGGGAGGGGAGGAGGTGAATTTATTTTCCATTTTTCAACAATGTATCATTTCTTTTGCACACTGAATTCCTTGTCTACTAAGACTGAACAGCTCAATTCAAACTCGGTCCTTTGATGCTTCGCTTCCCTTTCTCCTTCGCCTTTCCACTGTTATTCCTATTTCACGTCGAATTTTTAATCTGATTTTCTATGATTTGTTGTTGAACAAAAAATTAGACTAAGGTGTTTATTGATAAATGAAATCCGTTTTGGAGTCCTAGAAAGCCATTAAGACCATTTTCAGGTGTGTCAGACCCAAGAATGAGTAGTTTATTTTTGAGCAGCTCTAGCTTAGAAATGGTTGCATTGTACTAGCTTGAAAATTCAAGAAATATTCTAGCTGAAAAACGGTAGCATTGCACTAGCCTGAAAATTCTAGAAATATACTAGCTTAGAAATAGTAGCATTGTGCTAGCTTGAAAATGCTAAAAGTATTCTAGCTGAGAAATGGTAACATTATGCTAATTAGATAGTGCTTAACATACTGTAGCTGAGAAATGGTAGCACCATACTTGTCTGAAAATTCTATAAGTATACTACCTGAGAAATAGTAGCATTGTGCTAGCTTACCTGTTACCTGTTGTTGATTACCGTGCCGTGTACTGCTACTAGGCTAGAGGCACGGGAATTTAGATTTTTATAGGAGGGGTAGGATGTTTGATTTTTGAAGGAATAGGATTAGGAGAATCTGCTCTACAGTTAGCCACAGATAAAATCGTCGAATGGTGCTAGCTTAAATTATCTAAAAATATTCTAGCTTAGAAACGATAACATTATGCTAGCTTGAAATTTATAAAAATATTGTAGCTTGGGAAAGCTAGCAGCATGCTAGCTTGAAAAAGCTAGAAATATTCTGACTTGGAAATGTAGGTATTTCTAAGCAAGTATAATGGCAGCATTTCTAAGCTAGAATATTTGTAACATGGAATTCCCAAAATCAGGATAGCTTTATACCAGCTGACATGCTAACATGTTAAGCTAGAATTTTACTGGAATGTTTGACTAGAATTTGCTGTTTTTCGAGTTTGTTTCACGCATATCTCGTCGCCAAATTGAGCTATGTAAAAAGTTCAAAACTGGTATATAATTTTTAGCCTGATTTTCTATGTCATATTGTGAATTAAAACCAGGCTTTTACAGTCTATTGACCAACGGTGGTTGAGGGAGGAATACCAACAAAATCCGTATTGGGGTCCCAGAAGATCATTAAGACAATTTTCAGCCATGTCAGATACTTATTTTTATTTTTTTCTCCCAACATTAAAATAATTTAATCTGCTCAATACTGACCAAAATTGCTCCAATTCGGCCAATCAGCTTACTTTGGCAGCGGTGGGAATAACCTCGGGTCAAAATTCGGTTTTGTCCTATTTTTGAAGAGGGAGCGTTGAGGAACCAAAAACACAAAAATTGTTCATTTTTAAATCAATTGATAGAGAATATAAAGTTGTATAACTTATCCAAAAAGTAACCTCCTAGGTCAATTAGGACGGGACATATGATGGTTTCCCCTTTTTGACCTTTAAAAGGGACTCTTCCTCTCCTATCTCCCCACCGAAATGAGCTAGGAAGTTGAAATATGGTATGCACATTCAATAAGGGTATTAGATTTTTCTTCTGGGGGTCCTGACTTTTCCAGTACTGTGGTTTCTTGGTCAAATTTTCTCATTTTTTAAAAGTTTTTTGAGTTTGTTTCTCGCATAACTCCTCTCCAAATTGAGCTAGGAACTTGAAATTAGGTATGTACATTCAGTAGGGACCTTTGATGTGTCTTTTGGAGGTCTCGACTGTTCAGCCCCATTTTACCCCTTCACAGCCCCAAATATTTGTTTTTTTAAAACAGAAGTTCTGAATAACGTTTTTTTCGGATACTTTAAACAATTTAATCCAAAATCAGCCTCTACCTCCATTCCTATCCTTCTACTTGTGGTTGCAGTAAAGAACAATGCCTCAGTTTCAGTTGTGAATGAGTAATTTTAAACCCTGCCCTCCTACATTATGTGAAATTTGATGCATTTGAGATGAAGAGCATGTACCAATAATTTAAAAATAGTTCAATTTTAGGTATCTATTTTGAATTTATTACCACTCTTTGTACGCATGTCTGAATAGCTAGTAAATTTAGGCGAGTAGGTATACGTTCCCCAATAGAAAAGAGAAAAGAGGATTTCTCAGTCTTGTGAATCTTTTTCTTATGGCTTTAATCAGTTCAACAAATTTTCCGCAATGCTATAAATCGAGCCAAATTTGAAATAAATTTTACAAGTTTAATAAAAAAAAAGGCCGCAAGATAATTTTTCATTTTCTGTTATCCACTAAGAATATTGAATTAAAATTCTTTTAAGTAGAATATTTTCATTTTTAATATTGAAATTCGATTATACGAGTACCTATTTTTTACGTCTCGCTTTTCTCTCTCATTATTCCCTAGCTCAGTCTATACGAATTTGAAACAAAAAAGACGTCTGTGAAATTGATAAAATTTTGAAATAGCTCCAGGAATCGAATTGTCGAACGACGTGTCTGGTCTTTTATTAGGTGATTTTGAACGAATTTGGCAACGTTATTAAATTATCTATTGTCTTAGTGTGTAAGTGTAACGTACGTGTTTATGTAGGTACCTACAAAAATTCGCTCGATATGTGTATTGCTTATTTTGTCAAGTGACGCTTTCAGTTCACTTTATATATTTTGTTCTCGATTACGAGTACTTAGGAAAATTGTTTTAATCAATTACAGCGTCGAGCCGATGGGACTGAAATGAGAAAAGCATACTGTACACCTTAGGTACGTTTAGATTGTGCATACATAGACAGAGGAAAACGCATATATACATGTACTATACCTATCTACGAGAAATTGTCACATTTTCAAGAATGCACGAACACGATAAGAGTAAGAATTTAATACCGAAAATGGAAATGAGATTATTTCAAATACGGAATAATATGATAATTTTGAACACTCGAGTGTAACGAAAATTGTAAATACCGAAATGTTTTTCCTTTTCCAAAAACAACATCGTGTAGAATAATACGGCTTGAAATAGACGTACAGTTATATATAAAATAGAACGATTAATTTAGATAAGATGCAGGAAAATACAAACAAAACGCGGTATTTCAGAAGGAAATGAAAATCCAAATAGGATACACGAATTGTACAGATAACTATACGTGTCCGTATATCTACTGAAATTTGAAAAAAAAAATAAAAATAAAATAACAACGAGTACGAGATATCGCGACGAAATACGGAAATTACATACTCACATGTATAAAACAAATCGATATTTCGCGTTTTAAAGTTATTTACCTACGTATTTTCGTTTTCAAAAATATAAATAATCAAAAAAAAAAAAATGGTAATGATATGTTTACGTCATCGATCATCCCATGTACGTAAAAGTGAATATCTAATTATACGTTTTAAAACTCAACGAATATCTAAAAATATTTTTTACCAAGTATATGAAGAGAAATGGCGAAGTAGTTAGGAAATGAAAGATGACGTAGGTAGATAAAGATACTTAAATAGATTATAAACAATGTGAAATAAGTAAATAAACGAAACATACAATAAAATAGGCAAATTCAAAGTGTTGCGAAAATTTTACAGTTTATTCATAGAAGAAAAGATCGATAGAAATATGTTAATAAAAGTTTTTGTAAAGTCAAAAGATTGTAAAATTTCATTTAATTTAGTTTTAAAAATACTTAAATTGAAGAAAAATTCTTCAAAATACATTAAACATTTCACCTAAATAACATAAAAACTCTTTAAAATACGAATAAAGTTTTTGAAATGATTTCAAACAACGTAAAATTCATTCAAAATCTTGTACAATGTTCAAATGTTGCAAAAATCCATTCAAAATATAAAATAATAAAAAAGAAAAAAATCAGACAAAATACGTAATGAAAGGAAGGCATTAAAGTGTGGAGCCTGAGTTCGATGTAAAAATCGAAAGAGGACTAGTTCTGAAGTCGAAATCTAATATTTAAAATGAAAAGAAACTGATTTCAGAGTAGGGCTGTAAAAACTGAAATTGTAACTGAAGCTTATAATCAAAATAAAAACTGTGAAATTGAAACTGAATCTAAAACATTTTATCAGTTTTAGTTCCAATTTAAAAAAGTTTCAAAACTGATTATTTTTCCCGAATAATTTCAAACTTAAATATTTTTTCTTTTTTAAAAAAATCTGTTCCAAAATTTTTGAGAATTCGGATGATTTATTTTTATTATTTTATATTTTTACTTATAAATATCACTTGGAAGTGAGTTTATCAGACCAGGCCTGCTGATTGATGTATAAATTTAAAACATATACGAATGGCAATGATATTTATTAAAAAATTTAAGCACGTACAAAGTTTAAAAAAGTAATGCAGAGTCAAAGGGAAGAGAAAAGCATTGTAATGCGATGCTTTTTGAACTCAATTTTCGTAAAAGTAAAGAAAATACGCGAATTTTACATTTATGAAATAAAAAAAAAAGCGCTTTGTGATGTTATTGTTCTATCTTGAACAGTAGCAGGGCAGGGGGTACAGATAAATATTGAAGTGGTTAGCTAAAATCCCAAAAATTTACATCCGATACCCTAAAAAAAACTACAAGTCAAATTTCAACCAATTAGCTCCGTTTGGAGGGGAGAGGTGGAGTTTTATGATTGCCACAATCTTGCAAAATAAGAAAAACTGACTAAAAAACTAAATTTTTGGGGCTATGAGTGTGTGCAATGGAGCAGAAAATTTTAAACCCTCGATCAGCACATATGAGATCCTTATAAATATACATAACGAATTTCATCCTACTATCTTGATTTTGAGGGGAGTTATATGTTCCACAAACTTGAAGAATAAGAAAAATCATACAAAAAATTATACTTTCGGAGCTGTTAGGGGATTCAATGAGACTGAAAAGTCGAAACCCTGAAAAATCGCATCTAAGGCCCCTACTAAATACACACATGTAAAATTTCAACTCCTATTTCAATTAAGAGCGTGGAACAGCCTTTTTTCAAGGCCAAAAAAAAAGAAAAATTCTCATTTCTTCCCTCTTAATTGACACAAAAGGCTGATTCTTGAAGGTGCTATATAACCTTTGATTTTCTAACGATTGGTTTAAGAATGAATACTTTTGCGATTTTAGGTCCTCAGTACCGCCTCTCCCAAACTTGGGGATAATTCCATTGTCCAAATTTGATCGATTTTGGTCGCTGTTGAGCTAAATAAAAATTTTTTAGTTTCGGTAAAAAAAAAATTATAAAAATATAAAATGATATATGGTTTCAATGATTTTTTAGGACGACAAAACAAATTTATTTGATCTCCCCCCCCCCCAACGGCTATAGATTTTTAGGACGACAAAACAAATTTTTTTGATCTCCCCCCCCCCCCAACGGCTATAGATCGACAAATCCGTAATAGTCTGATTTTCATTGACAATATTACACAGAAAATCGAGTTAAAAATCGTTTCATTCAAAACTTGTGTAACACATTAAAAAAATCACAAAAACGATTAAAAAAGTAGAGTATTTTCTTCAGCTTTTCAAACTTTGAAAAACTTTGCATGGCTTTTCACTTCAATTTCAACAAAATCAATTTAACACCCTGGAAATTGGTGAGCAAATTTTATAGACATTCTAAATGCCCTACGCAGGAGTGAGGTAGACTCATTTTTTCTGCTCTCATTCTTTTGCAACTTCAACATCGTATTTTTTATAAATTTTCCGAGATTTTCTCCTCCTATCCTTTGGCAAATTCAGTAGCATATTTTTGACCGATTTTCAAATATTTGGAGATTGTTTCTTGCCTGGAATCCGCACAAAAATGCACACAAATTTATACGTAACCTTGTAAGGTATGTTCCTATGCCTATTGAATATTTCATCAAATTCATATTAAAATGCCAAAAATTTCATTTGTTGAAAAAAGAATCAAATCCTACCTATATGATTTAATAATTTCTAAAATGATAAAACAACATCTTTTCGTCAGCGAATGAAAAGAAAGGTAAAAAAGAAAAACATTTACCTGCATAAAACATCTGTCACCACGGTTGACCTACTTTTACTCCAGCAGTACTAGTAATTGCTGCAGTTGGTAACAACTGTTGCGGAATTTTCTTTTAAAAAGAATAATAAAAGAAGACCGAAAAGAAAATATACTTCCGCATAGTTGCACGTAATTTTACTTTTTATTATTATTTTTTTTCTTAAAGCAAAAATTCCACAGGGGCGTTTTAAAATTGAGATTGAATTGTGTAGATGCAGGATAGGATAGAATTCATCAAAGGCGAAATCTATTCCGTACAATTGACTGGAAATTATATACGAAGCCAGTCTATTTCACCCTTTTACCCATTAAACTTTAGAAAAAGCTTTCGGCGTGAAAGATAATTCAATTTCTTTTGAAAAAATAACCTGCCATTAAGTTCTTTTCAAGAAAGGAGAAAAAAAAAGAAGGAAGGAAGGAAGAAAGGAAAGAAGAACTAAGAAAGAATAAAGAACGAAACTAATGCTAAGTCTATGTAAGGGCCTATACGTCGTTGTTGAGAAAATTTCGCGTGTTCGTGAACGATTCAAGGTGTATTTTTCGGATCCACGTTACCGTGAAATTTATATACCTAGACCGGATTGTACTTAACATGAATGATAATTAACGAGATTATACTATGCCACTAGGTAGTATACAGGGTGTCCCACGAAACGTCTGCCAAAATGTAACCATACGTGGTACTCGCTGAGACGGACAAAAAAACGTTATCACGATATATTGCATATCTCAAAAATTGAAGGTCTTACGATGATTTTTCTCCACAACATTTCAGTTTCTCTGGAAAGAAATTTTTTCAAAAATATGAATTTAATTGCGAAAATCAAAAATACTAACAAAAGTAAAAAGAAAATGATATGTAAAAAAATTTTATAGAATCAAAATTGAAGGGAGTATGAAGTGTTGAAAGTGAATTTTTTCTGTACATTTTTCCATAAGGGAAATTTTTTTCACTGCGAAACAAAATTTGCGACCCTTGGTGGATGGTACATATCTTTTGGGATAGTTTTAGTTATTTACAAAAAGTTGAAAAAATTAAAATTTCACAGAACTATATCGTTTTAAAAAGTTGGAATTTTTAAAAATATAATTTAAAATTTTTCAATCAACGCTGCTCCTTAAGTTTCAATTTTGTCAACTTTTTGTAAATAACTAAAATTATCCTAAAAGACATGTACTATCCATCAAAGGTCACAAATTTTGGTTCGCAGAGTAAAAAATTTCTCTTATGAGAAAATGTACAGAAAAAAATTACTTTCAATAGGTACTTCATAAATATTTGCTTCAATTTCAATTTTATAAAAATTTTTTACATAACATTTTCTTTTTACTTTTATTAGTATTTTTGATTTTCACAATTGAATTCATATTTTTGAAAAAATTTCTTTGCACAGAAAGTCAAATGTCGTGGAGAAAAATCATCGTAGTCCCTTTAATGTTCAAGATAGGCAGCCTAACGTGATAACGTTTTTTGTCCGTCTCTACGATTACTATCTTTGGTTACATTTTGGCAAATGTTTCGTGGGACATCCTGTATATATCGGTACAATACGCGAATAATTACCTATCTTTACCTCTAGAGCTATATAGCTATCTAATACCTACATTATATGCTTGAAATAAAATTACAGACATTTAAAATTATCTACGTAAAAATTGAAAAAAAAAAACAACAAAATTCATGAATAATAATTTCGTTTAGTTTTCTGTTTTCAGTTACCAAAAACCATCATCGAGTTATCGGCGGAGTATTGGAGCCCGTAAAGGGATATCCGGGCTTGTCTTCTTAAATCTTACTAGCCACAATGTGGGGCAAGTATAAAATTAGAACAAGATGCCAGACTGTATTAAGAATAGAGCATTGTATTCAACATGTGTAACTGTACTCGCATTTATCGGCTTCGCCATAGCCACTGCAGCTACAATTTTACCATTATGGGGATATTTCGTCAATCCTTCCAGTAAGTTTACGCTTAATTGAATCTTTGGTCGATTACGTCGTCGTCGTCGTCGTCGAACATACGTATATATTCGCACATCGCGCAAACGATATATTATATAATTTAATCACAATTTTCACGCGTTCGTTTTCTTTTCTACAGCGGTGTATGGTCTAGGAGCCGGAGATAAGGGCCATTTTGGACCATGGCAGATTTGTAAAGAAAGCTATCACGGTAAAACGAAATGTGGCGATACGGTTTCCAGATTTCAACCAGTCGGTGAGTAAATCTATATATAATATTGCGAGATGAATTCTCTCCCCCTCCCTTCCCTACCATTATAACGCCATAGTATATACATTGGTACCTTTATCTACCCATAATGTATACACCAATATTACTCGTTCGACCGTGTAAGCATACCGCATAGAAAGAGAGATAGAGATAAATTTATACAGCAGTAATTAATGCCACGTACTTATTTTATACAAATAACGGCTCGTTTCGAAGCGTAATTTATGGAACGAAAAGAGCGAGCTTTACATGCCATTAGATTTATTATGAATTGGAACATCTGTTAGGATCCCATATCTTTACAATGTTTAAAAATCATGCTACGCAAGCACACTGAGGTGTGCGAAATTTAAACACTGTACGAGTATTTCGTGGTTCTGTAGTCTTCCCACTTACATTTAATTGAATCTCTATTAATGGTTCGACGTTAGCGTTCTGAGAAAATTCCGCACTTGGCTAACAAAAACCAAAAGTAACGTTTGTTTGATCATCGTGATGAATACCATCGTACCAGCCGTCGCGTTGTCTTCGCTTTTTTCTTATTCTTTTATTATTTTTGCATGAGCAGGTTTTAGATATTTTAAGCAGGATTATCTTTTTTCATAATATAGCAGAAGACAGAAGAGGAGAAAATTACACTTATGCGATAAGATTACATACGTACGTGTGCTTAAATAAATTTCTACCTGATTTCTTTCTTTTTTTTTTTTTTTTTGATAAATATTCGGATACGAGTAGCTACAGGTAGATTAGTTACAATATTCGGATAGTTCATCAGAGAGAGTTAAGAATTCAGAAAAACTGAAACTCAAAAATGATATTCGTATAACTGCCGCGTATTATTTAGTGTTTCAACTTCATGGGCCATTTCCAAAGGACCATAACGATACGTTTGGGCGAGATTAACTCCTCTCTTCCCTGTCTCTCAGTTCATGTTTGAGAAGAGCTACGTAAGATTGCAGAATAGGAGCTTTGAATTAGGTTACAGTCTTATCGAATAATTCTTTGTTGGATACCTTCGCACAGGAATATTCAAGGAAATGAAACCGCT
>FIZR01014645.1:0-20818 GCA_900060175.1 Ferrisia virgata | reverse complement strand
GATTTATAAAGAAAGCATAACCAACGTAGTTGTCAATTTTGGATCCGTCTGTGAAGCATTGGGAATATCCAGGATAACCATCTAATATTTCAAAATACTGTCTTCTAATGATATGGTGGGGATAATCTTTTTTACTGAAATTTGTCATAGATAAGTTAATATCCGGCAAATGAAAAAAATCCTCCTACTAATAAGCAGACTCAACCTGAGCCACCAAATTTAAGTTCTCACCTTCGCAATCTATTCAACACTGGGCGTAAAAATCTTGAAATTATACACGCCAAGTATAATAAAAAAAAAAATTCGAAAAAAAAATTTTGAGCGAAATCGAAAGACTTAAATTACTTTTTGGATCGTTATGACATGGAATGAGCAAGTATCATTCTTACAAGAATCACCCTCCCTCCTCTCCCTGCATATTTTTCCCAAACGACTGTTAAGAGTACAAAATTCGAACCAAGAAATTCATTGAGTGAAAACCAGAATTATCGTAGAATTTCTTTCCAGGCAATATCAAGGATTGGCTTTAGTTTTTTTTTTGAACTATTTCAGTGGTACTGTTACCAGAAAATCGACAACAAAAAATGTATCCTTTATTTAGCTGTTCGATCATCTCGAAAACTAATAATGGATCAAATAATCATTCGAAATATTTTTTCACATAAATATTGGTTACGTATCAACGTTTGAAGAGGAGTGGGGGGGGGGTCAAAAACCCGTATTGAAATAATATCCTTGAGCACAGAAATTTTCAATACTTCGACAGACGATTCTATTTGGATAAATATTGAGATCAAATTGCTCACCTCAGATCGTAAACTACCGTAAGCACTCGCGGCTGCGGCAGATTTATCCATGGAAAGCATACACGCGGTGATGGTCAGTACACCGACGATCACTTCCCACGGATGTTTGGCGCAAAATTCACCATGATTTTCGAAAATGTTCGCTAGCATCTTGCGTTCTGTAACACCACAAACGTCGACACATCGATATTAAATAAAAAATTAATCGTCATAAATATGCGAATATATTATGTTTAAACGTTCGCAGATGTTCAAATACATAATAAGTAAATGTAGTATAGGTAAACGATGCGCAATCATGAAACCTATTAGCGATTTGACGAAAATATACCTACAGCACGCGCACCCAGTTATGAGAATAACATGCTCGCATTACTCGCCAATGTATCCATCGCACGGTATTGGACCTGTCTGTGCTGTGTAGCTAGCGATATAATATCATATCATATGCACACAATTAGAAAGCGATTTCCTCGCTACCATGGCTGCCAGCCTAATAGAAACTTATCAAACCATTACCTATGCCGGCGACGGCGAAAAATCTATCTCGCCCATCGGCGTGCCGTCTTGTATCGTGTCGCCTAAAAAAAAAATTTCGTTCGTATATTGTCCGATAACAGGTACGTAATTAGGTAGGATAGGTACCTCTCTACACTTCTACAGATCATATACGATTTTTCAACGTACGCTGGGAAGTCCTCATTACACTAAACCGCACTCTCTGTATGTACCAGCTGACCTTGCGCTCTTCGACAAGTTTTATATACATTTGGATCTTTGATATTCCGTACACTGTCAATGACCTTTCTCTTAAGATGGGAGAAAAAAAAACCTCTCTACCATGCTTCTTCTTTCATTTTTTCACGTACGAACAGACACACACTTGGAACATCATTTTTCAGACGAAATTTGATAAACTTATCGATTTCGTGTAGATTGACTTTTTTTTTTTTTTTTTCATATCATAACGAGAATTTTTTAATACGTAATTTTTCGTAATTTTCGTTCTATTTATTTCAACGAACAATAATTACCCTACGAAGAAAAAACTATGTGTCATTTTGATACGTGTATTAGAGTTTCTCATCAGGTGACCCTATATGAATTTTATTTAATTTAAATAGTATTCAAACGTACAAAATTTTTGAATCTTCTGAACTGACTGATTCCATAAACACGACACTTATTTTTATGAAAATTTTACCACTGTGCCTGATTTAGCAGTCCATTCGGTAGTTATCTCAAATTTGACATGGAAGGTGACACGAAGAGATAATGGATATTTTGACGTAAACCGAATTATGTGAAAAATTACAAAAGTAAATAAGGATTCTTAATGGAAAACTTTTTTACTTAGTTGCGTTATCTTGACTTATCTTTTTTCCCCCTTCTTTTTAGGTTTGAGATTGCAATAATTTGAAAACATTTTAAATATTGTTTTAACCATTCAAATACGTTACTAATCACAAGAAGCTATAAATCTAAGTACAAATACGATAAATATCGCATTTTAAAATTATCTACGAAAACTTTAAAAGCTTATATGAAATATTTCTTTATGCTTTAAGCTGATTTTATATTCGGTTTGCTCTAAAGGTTTTGTGAAATGTTGAAAGACGACGTATCGCCTCATCAGGATCTACTTCAGACTGAATATCAAGTTCAACTGCAAGTTTCACAAATAATCGGTATTAGTCATTTCCTTGAATACAATGTTTTTTGAAGGACAAAGACTCTAAAAAATTACATTATTTTGTAAATATCTCATCATGTCATATTTTACAACGTTTTTATTTTTTTTAATGTCAACTTCACCTCACCCAGTAAATCAGTGGTGCCGGCATAGCATATACATTTAAAAAAAAAAAAAAAGCTGTGCAGAAAAGCAGAAAAAGAAATCCAAATACGGATTCTTGAGGGGAAAAAAAATTGGAAAATTCTCTTCAAATGAAGAAAAAATTATAAAAAAATTTCCTTCGCATGAAAAACTATTGAAAATATACAACGCAATAAATTTATCGATACGATCGAGTATCATATCAGTAAATTAAAAACACATTTCATTTCAGCTTTTACCAGCACACGTACATCGTAACCAAATTCTTTATTCAGCAAGTACTAATCTCATAAGGTATAAACTCGAGTAGGTCATTGTCAAAAAGAACTGATTTCAATGGATCACCGATCGAATGCATGAGAACATGGTCGAAACACGAGACATAGAGTTATTCTACAAAATCACGTCTAAACGTATAAATAAAAATAAATACAGTCAAACGTACCAACAAAATGAAAAAAAAAAACCGGTAGAAATGAGGTTGTTTTAGTCTCAGAAAGATGTCATGGTTAAATTTCTGAGTAGTAATAACTTTGACCTAGAGTAAACCATCGCCTTAAAACTTGGAAATGCATACGGATGAGAGGGAAAAAAATCAACACGAAATTCACCGACCAATTAATTTAATTAAGAGCAGGATTTGATTAAAATGCAATTTTTTCCAAAACAATATACAATCAATTAATTAAAACAACACCTTAGACAACTACACAGTGCACATCATCTAACAAAGATAACGAGGTTAACCACTTTTTTTTTTTTTGGTATTTAAACGATTGATCTAAGTATTCAATTGAAAAAAAAAAAATCCGATGAGTATTATTTTACCGACTAACAAAATGATCGTTTGTAAGATAAAATTATCCCTTTGTACTAACTTTAAACATAACAGATGATGCGTTACTAAGAAATGTCGTCAATTTAGTAATATGCTGAGTCAATATAGGTGAGGACATTTTATATACGGTTAACAGAAGGAGTGCCTGACCGCAGGCAATTTTCAGCGAAAGTATGATTTTGTTTATTTTAAACCGAAAACGATTGCAACATCAGGGAAGACCTTTAACATACTTACGACGAAATTTTTGTCACTAGTCCGAATATAGTACGACACTACTACGTAAAACTGGTTTCCGTTCAACTTCCTAATTAATACTTTCGACGCGAAACACAATGCACACCGTAAAAATTCTCTCACAAATTATACACGAATTACATAACATAAGTACATAAAATTTTCTAAGCACCGAAAAACATCGCCAACTTTCCAACGCTACGAAACTTATTACCTACGTTGACATCACTAACGGATTTTTTCCAACAAAAATTTGTAACAAGTTTTACCTAGCAAAACGATTACAAGTCAGCTAGAAACGTTTCATCACTACTTTCTTTTTGAATGCAGCATTCCATTGGAGAGCATCGAACTAGAATTTAAGGAAAGTAAAAGTATTACGGTAGCGCAGTCAACACGATGCTTCCGATGATAAATAGCGTTCGTGTAAGTTGAATGAAAAAAAAAATCGCCGAAATTTTAATTTCAATGCGTTTTAATAGTAGGATAAAATGTTGCGCGATTTTCAATCAACGATCAATTCATAACTGTTTAAAAAAAAAAAAAGTTATACAAGTGTGAAAATTACTTACGATAATATTGTAATCGGGGAAAAAAGCTCGTTAAAATGTAATAATTGCCGTAAACAGTACGAAATGTTAAGATGTTAAGATCAACAAGATACGACGAACATATATACTCGAAAGATGAAGAACGTTGGCACGAAAGACACGTTAGAATAAAGTTCGGGCTTGCCCCTACCTAATGAAATAATGCACATGTAAAGGTAAATTGTTCTAGAGATATTCACGTGCCAGAACTGGTCGACCGAAGCGGGAAGTACACGACCTTCAATATCTTTATACAAGTGACCAATATTACTCAATATGAAAAAATACGTTTTTATACAAAAGGGACGATGAGGATGAATAAAATCCGAAGCCGAAATAGTTCAAGTTTATGAACAAAATTTCAAATATCAAGTATATTTTTTCCTCATCTAGGTACAATATTTCTATCATGATTTGACGTAGTAGTAGCATTAACTAACTTCGTTATCAGTACCATTGATTTGAAAAAAGATATCGTGGCAGACATTATCACGTAAAAAAGTATTCCGTTTTTCATTTCATCGATACAGTGTAATACTGAAGATATAAATGTGCAAACTGTTTGACCACTTCTGTACATAATTGTGTCACCTCTCTTCAACAAGGGCACAAAATAGTATGAGTCAAAGGTGATAGATTTATTACATTAACTCGAGCGATTTGTCTTACAGATGAAAAATAATTGTATCTAATTATATACCTGAGAAACGCGAGAGTAATTTACTAAATACGAAGTAAGCTCTCGAAATTTGGAAATTGAGTACCATTCAAGTTAATCCCCAGCTGCAGCGAACTGACACTTCGCGAAAATGAAATAAAATTGGCATTATGGGTAATCGCTTTTTCTTACATTCATATTTAAAGCTTCAACATTTTAAGAGGAGAATAGAACGCAAAAAAAATTATAAAATCACTCGAAAAGTAAAATAATAGCAAAAAAATTGCATTACGCAAAAATTCTCTGAATTTCGTGAAATTTTTTATCAATTTCTAAACTTGAATTTTATTGACTTTGCAGAAAGAAATGCTAGTAATTATGACGTCATATTGACTATCAGCAATCTGCGAGAAGCCAAAAATGTAGAATGAGTTGCATTCAGAACGATGTACGGAGTAAGAAGATTAGAATATTAATTGAATTTAAGACGGATAGCAAAAGCAATATTAGCAATAATATTGGTTATTTTATGCAGATCGCAGAATCTATAATTCATTTTTATGCCATTTAATTCCGATTCAAATTATTATTATACTTTTAGTGCTCAATAAAATAATATTTTGATAATATAGAGGTAGAATACAATATATCATAAAATATGAGAAATTCCCATAATCATCTGTTTTCCCTTCATGGAATATTGTGAATTTAAAAAATAAACTATCAGTGTTCTATTATTCTATTATATCATTATTCTTCAGTTTATACAATACCTTGTTCGAATTTGTTTGAATCGATAAATTTGTACTTTTGCTGTAAGGAGGAATACTTTTTTTATTTTATTTTATTTTATTTTTTAAAATTGAAGCAGCATGTACTACATATCTGGTTTATTTGCATTAATAATATTAATTGTAGTCGCGAAAATTTCAAGATACATGACAACATTCAAAGTACATGATGCGGAATTGGAAAAACAACGTTTAAGTAAGAATAAATAATTATTGAATGTTATTTTTCTATAATACGTGGATTGATTTTTGATGTTATTAATTTCGAAATTTTCTTTAGTTTACTTTATTATAGTTTTTCTTTAATAATTATTTCTGCTTGAAACTATAATTTCCATACATTTGTAATTTGAATTACAGATTCCGACAATTTTGAAAAACAAAAATGAAAAATTGAGTAATTTAGCCCTATTTTTTTCCTATTTCAAAGTTAGAATATACACTTGATGTAAAATAATTTGCAGCTATGGTTTAAATACTAAATAAAATAAAAAAATGATGTAACGAGGTGAAAACTGAATTATCAAGTTTTGTAGATTTTTCAGCAGCACACAGTCAATCATGCACTCTTTAACGAACGAATTTATAAATCTTATTGTACTTTATGTAGATCAATAATAATGATAATAATAATAATAATCATGCTTCGTGAAATTTTCCAATCAAACAAGAAATTAGTATTTAATATTTGTAAAATGAATTTTCAACTTGTTTTTGAAAAATAAATTGTAAATTCTTTTTGTGACTTTTCATTTATTATTATTGTATCCAGCCAATTACTAATGATAAAACAAAAGTTCGTAAAAACTCTGACTATTTGGACGCGCTTGTGTGAATTTTGAGCCAACAAAAAATTAACTATTGTCGAAATCTAAAAATTAATTTTAATACAAATTGAAAATTTATTCATTAGAATGTAAAATCATGGTTTCAAAATTTTAGCATAATTTTATTTTAACACGGGTAACCTGAGATGAAAATTCTAATTTATTGGATGAATTAACTTTATTGTAGGCTCGTTTATATTTTTAGTTTTCATGCTATTATTTTTGCTGAATTTCGAAATGAATGTAAAATTTTTGTACTAACGACTAAATAAGATTAATTGGCATTTTCATCAAAGTAATATTTCCTACTGTTATAACCGTTTGTTATTCAAAAGAAAAATCACGAATTTCAAGCTTGTTTGATAAAAAAAGATACGTTATGTCGTCGTGTATGAGTGTATGAAAGAGACCGTCTTTTAGCAACGCCTTCTGAGCGATGCCATACTAACTCATCAACATCCTTGCGATCATAGTACCTAGGTAAAGTAGGTCGCCAGTTCGCCACCAATCGCAATTGACAACAACACAAAGTTCTTAGCGACATCTATCAACAAAAAGATAAAACAGAATTAACTGATCAATGTTTCTTATTATCCAACTTTTGCGTACAAATCTATAATTAACGATTTATCAGTAATTTAAAATTTTTTTCCTAACGAAAAAATTGAAATTAGGTTTTATCGTAACAGGATAATAATTCTGAAATCTTTATTTTAGCCGTTTCATGTGATTAATTATTTTGACTTTTTTATTAGTTATATTTTTCATTGTTCGAATATGGCACCGAAGAAAAAGTTTAAAGTTTCGGATCCTAGTAACGACAAAGAAAACATTTTTCTACATAATGTGAACAATTTTCAGTCGAAAATACGCAGAAGGGAATCGATACGGATAAAACAGAAAAAGGTAATTGGAAGAAGATCTATATTCAGCTTATTCTTTATTCAAATATTAACGATTAACGATACACTATTCTTGTATGTACTTCTAACTGAAATTTGACCGAGGTATTCAATTCCAAATCTATTATCCAACATGAAAAATTTTATCACCGAACCATCTGCGATGTCAAAGTGAAACTCGACTTATTTCTCAAAAGAGCAGTACAAAACTAGATAATTCAATCTTTTATTCGAGTTCCATAATTTTATCAGTTTACATTTTCATTTGGAAAAGATCGTCCATGCGGAAAGTGAAACAACCTTGAAACTAATTTAATACATACAATAAATTCAAACCAGTAGCAAATAATGAGCTATTTCCCAAGTAAAACAAAATACCAAAAGCATGTATACCATTGAACACGAAATTATGTTATCACCTTTTGAAACAATTTAAACTGGTCGAACCCAATTAATTTTGCGAATCGGTACAAAATGCATTGATATCGTTACAAAAATTTGTCCAGTTTTAAAGTATTTGGGGTATAAATTACGAAAGAAATGATGCAATAAGGTAAAACAACCTGAACAAAGTATCATATTCATGTTGCACCGTAGAATTTTCGTTATTATTTTAGTAACGTAATTTCATCAATGAAACACAGGTATCGTACAACGTACAGCGCAGCGAGTAACACAAAATAAAGTGAAATGTTGGTGCACGTGTATCGGACTTTGTATTGAAACAATTATTATGTTGTTACGTACTTTTTAATGAGCGTACAAATAATCATCTAAAAAAAAGTGGTACTATTTGTATTGATTTCTTAGGTTAGATTTACTCATGTGGATTTGATTCGCTTGTTATCTGATAGGAATAGTTATACGAACGAATGAACCCCAATGAAATACTTATTGAATCTTCATACTCGTATTTCGAAAAATAATCTTATTGCCTCATTATTTTTTATTTTTAATACTCTGTTGTACAGAAATTATGCAATTAACATTGATAATATGTATACATATAGTTAACCCATTGGTAAGAGGACAGTGTAGATGATTGGATGATGTAAAATGCATTTATACGCTTACGTGTCAAGTAAGCATTTTGCATTTTTTTTTTTTTAATAAAAACTTGCTATTGTGCATTAGTCGTAGATTAAAAATTAACTTCATTTTTCGTACGTATACTTTGCGAAGTCAATATTTGAATCGTAAGTTGGTAAAATATCGTTTTCGATACCAATTAAGTTGATCGAAACTGATAATTTATATTTCGAAATAATAAAGATATCAAACGATAATTAACGTAGTAAAGAAGGCGAAATTCGTGAAAGCGTTTGTTTGCGAATCTAATCGGCACTATAAGAAGCAATAATACTATTGAACTAAAACCAGACTTGTGTGTAGTGTTATTTGGTAATGTTTTGAAAGATATTTTTTTTATTTTTTTTTTTTACGTAACACGGTAAATCAAGTATAAGCAGTTACTCGATAACTATAACGAACAGGTTTCCGAAGGGTTGGTTTCGCGGGGGTCATCTGATTAGGAATAGGGAATTGCATTTACGCAGTAGTAGAGTATTCTGTCTCCTCGAACAGTGTTTACTGTTTACATTAAGGATGATCAGCTCGTTTGTATGCATCGGTTGACCATCAAGAAGTGTATACACTTTCATTGTAGTGCGCTCGATTCTTTTTGCATCGTCTTGGCGAGTGTGTAACCGGTTGACTCGATCGTGATTTAATGTCAATAAACGCCTCGACGGTGATTTTTTTTTTCTCCGATGATCGTGATAAGTTAAATACATCGATGGTAATTTTCAATCGGTGCACAGATTAATTTGAAAGCTTGATGGGTGCTTAATCGAAATTATTCCCAGCTTTCGGTTAGCTTGGTTTACGTGTATTCACGTGTAGTGATTTCAAGATGTATAAAGTACGCGTGTATATTGTTCCGGAAAGTGGTATCGACGGAAGTGCAGTTGTATCAATTGGAAAATCGGAAACGAAACATGCGCGACCTTGCGAATCTGCTCATCAAAAGATTCATCGTCCCGTTTTCAGTCATTTTCGATCAAGGACGTCCAATGTCGCCGCTGTAAATGATAATTTATTTGGAAATCACGACCGTATAAATGAAGTTAGTCGTGTAACTAATTAATTTAGTCTTAATGACGTATTATGATTTCAATTTTTTTCTCCAATTTTCATCCAATGCATTTCTCATTGGTGTTGTAGGCATCGCTTGTTTGTAGGAAATTGTTACGATCTAATTTGGTGTTTGATTTGGCGTTTTTTCTAGCTGATAATTTCTATAATCGTCGATGTGACATTTTCCTATGCCAAAGTCAGAGCTATCTTGGTTTGTTTATTCATCAGTTGAATTAAATTGGCGAGTATATTTCTAGAGCTGAGAATAATATTCCAGAGCATATCGTTTAGTGGTCCCCTAGATACAATATATCTAAAATAATTACACGCTTCATAAAATTCCAAGTCGATTTAGCTCCATTTGTTGGAGAATATTCTGGCATATTTTAGATATAAATGCATATCTCGCGGAGGGAATATTTGAAAATATTTTAGTTAAATTTGGCAATTTTCACTTTTTTTTCAAAAGAATATTCCAAGAAAATCCTTGAAACGAGTAAAATATCCCCACCCCCCACCCCCATGAATGAAAAGCATGCCAATTTTAGTAGAAAGCCTAATCAAATCATCCGTCACCAGTGATGTATTTTGATAGATTTTTCGGGTTTAGCCCCCCCCCCCTTCTTCTTCTAGGATTGAGTTGAAAAAATTTCCAAGTGCTGAAATCTATTTTATATCGTTTCAAGATTTAAAACTGAAACCCTAAAAATTCTTTATTTTTTTGTTATAAAACTTCGAAAAATGCATTTTCGATTGTTAGAAAATTGTTTTATTTCAAAATTTCCCTGAAAAACAGATTTTTATACATTAATTATTCCAAAAAAATTCATGTACCACTTCAGCCCTCCGATTCTACGTTCGCCAATGCCTCATTGAAAACGTCGTTAAGTTTTTCTTAGGTGATCTTTTTTTCATCATTGTCCATAAAAAAATAGAGAATAAAATACACAGCAAAATAATATCCATATTGTTTGAGAATATTTTTACATATTTCGCATTTTTAAAGAATATTTTTGTTATTTCATGTTTTTTGGAGAATTTTTTTTTTAGGGAATATTTTGACGTTTTTTTGAGAATATTTATCTCAACTCTAGTTATTACTAAGAAACTTTTTTACCTGATTTTCTTTTCAACTGAAAAATCCTCAATAATCGTATTATTTTTTGAAACTAAATTCTTATCAACATTTAATATAGATGGATAGATGGTTTACGAATGAAAGTTGAGGTTTACAAAAAGATCCCCATTTATATTCCATTCATCTTCGTGATTCATTTTAATTTCGTTGGTCAGTTGGAAAGAGCTAGCTGGTGTTCTATTGATTTTATGAGATTTGAATGTTCAATAATACAACTTTCTCCACTTCTGATTCGTTTAGATGCATTTTTTTGAGGTTTGAAGCCTTCTTTATAATTTTTAACAATTTGTTTGCGAATTAACATTTTTTTGTTTGTTTTACTCACCACCTACTTTCATGTATTTGTTCTGATTGACCTAATTTCTCATCCAAAATGAGTGGAAAAAATTTTGTCATTTCTAAATCATAGATATGTAACACTGAAAACATTATGATGATAGTTTTTAGCTTTGGTTAAAAAAGTAATGAATGATTTTTGAACTTTATGATAAAATATCCAAGTTAAATAAATGTGAAAAGAAATTGGTGAACGACATTTCATCAAAAACGTACACCGCCTACATACCAACTGCTTTTCACATTTATTTAACTTGAACATTTTAACATGAAGTGCAGAAATCATCCATTTATTATTATTATTATTTTTTTTATTTTTTAGTTTTTTAATTTTTTTGATTTTTTAATTAGACATATTCACGTCAACATTTTAACATTTAGTGTAAAACATTTTTACCAATTCTTTGGAAATATTTGAATAATTTCGCGCAAAATTTACTGTGATTGGCAACACTGACGATTTTTTTTATCAAAAATGTGGAATCAAAAATTTAAAGCAGGGTTCTCATACTTGAATTTTAACACTAAATTCATTTTCAACACTGAAATGTTATATTTTTAAATATATAATTCCAATTTTCTGAATTATTTGGGAAATTTCACGCAAATAGTACTGCGATTGGTAACACTGACGACGAGATTGAAAACGTTACATCAAAAATATTCAACTTTGACGTTTTATCATTGAGTGCAGAAATCATTAATTATTTTTTTATTTAAAAAAATAATTTTACTTTTCAAATGAATAATCGAATAAATCTCTTCAATTTTTCAATTTTTTATTGTTTAATTTTTCGAATTTTTGAATTACTTAATTTTTTTCTTTTTTAATTTTTTTATCCGTGTCAACTTTCTAACATTAGGTGCAAAAATCAAAAACATCACCCTTAAAAAATAACCCCCAGCCCTGAGATATATCCGTGTGAATATTGAAGAAAAAAAATCAATACGTTGCTTTTTGAGCCTGATTTTCTGAAAGTAAAGGAAATAAGGGAATTTATCCATTTATAGAATAAAAAATAGATACGAACTAGAAAGTTTTTTCTTCAATAGTGGTAAGGGTACAGGTAAATATTGAAATGAATATGCGAAACCCAGAAAAGACGCGTTTAGACCCCCTACAAAATCTACATATCAAATAATTTCAACTTCCTAGCTAAATTAGAAGGGAAGATACGAGTAAGAAAAACTCAAAAAATGAGAAAAACTAACCAAAAAACCACTTTTTCGAAGCTGTAAAGAGATGCAAGGGGGCTTGAAAGCTAAAACCTCTGAAAGACACATCTAGTTACCCTTCTAAATCTGCATGCCAAATTTCAACTTTCTAGCTGGATTTGGAGGAGAGATACGCGTGATAGAAATACAAAAAAAATACGAAATTCAGCTCGAAAAACCACATTTTGGAAGAGGCGAGAGGGTGCAATAGATCTGAAAAGTCAAATCACCCAAAAAGCATATCTATGGCCCCTACCAAGTCTACATACAAAATTTCAACTTTTTAGCTTAATTTGGAGGGAAAATAACGGAAGAAAAAAAGTGTTTTCGAAGTCAAAAAGGGGAAAAATCCTTAAATCTTCCTACCTAATTGACTTGAGAATCTGATTTTCAAGTGTGTGGTGCAACTTTTGATTCTCAATCGACTGCCATAAAAAGGAATAATTTTTGTGATTTTTGCTCCTCAGCGCCCTCTTTTTAGAATTGGGGCATAACTGAATTTTGACTCGGGGTCGTCCCCTCTCCGGAATATCAAATCTGCCGTCAATCCAAGCCTACAGCCCAAATTTAACCAATTTTGGTTTGTATAGATATCTGAGTAAATGATTTTTAGTTTCAGGGACGAAAAAATGAAAATGAATAAATATCTGACGTGGCCAAAAATGGTCTCAATGGTTTTTTAGGGCTCCAAAATGGATTTCGTTGATACTCTGCTGTCCATCTGCCACAGCTCGATAATCTGTAATAGCCTGGTTTAACATACAGGATTAGGTTAAAAACTAAAAATTGTCAAAATGAACTAAGACCATAGGACCAGATTTCGTATCAAACTACTCTTCACTCTTCCACTTGATGGTCTGCTGGTCAAAATCTGACTAGAAACGAAGAAATTCAGAATTTTTGTTGCAGCACCCCGATCAACTTTAACCTTTACTTTCAAATTCAGCGTTCTGAGCAACGTAAAGAATTTATTATTATTTCCGTGACAAGTTTGGTAGCAGGTACGACCTTTCGGTGTCATCTTTTGACATGTCGTTAACTGTTACAGGCTTACGCTGTATTCCTGTGAAAGCGCACTATCGCCATATTGCTCACTTGATTTCTCTATAACGTTTGGTAAAATTAACATGCTATTAATGCGTAGATATGCCTACTGGAAAGAACGCGCTTAAATAGAAATTATGTAGAAATACATACTACGTAGGTAGCTAGGTACGATAACGACTTAATAATATTTTATTAGTTTAACGGTGGCGTTAATTTCGAACTATGACGTTGCGGGTTATTACATCACAAAGAAATCATGGTGGATGATGGAAAAGTTGGCGAAAAAAAATATTGTTCTTTTTTTTTTCATAATGACTTCACGTACGTATAGATTTTCACTCTGTACGGTCGGAGATCTGATCTTATAATCATCATAGCTTGGTAAAGCTTACAAGTGGTAATTACTTTTAGAACCGTGTCCGCTTATAAAATGAATAAGTCATTTTTGCTAGTAAGCCGAAATAGGAAAGAAAAAAAATGAGTACAAAGAAAATATTCGATACGCGTAAATGAAGCGGACCTGTGTGAACAATGATCTTCTTTGGTTCATATTCACATGTGTAACGAATTTCTTCAGAACGTTGAACCATTTCGAAAATATAACGCCATCCGGAGTGACGAGATGAAGGGTACTCGTTTGTACGTAGATGTACATGATAGGAAGATTTAATATACATGAGGAGGAAAAATTTAGCTACGAAATCTTCGATGTACTGTACAGATCATCTCGTTGGTGTTGGTGTTACTCCCTAATGCAAAAAAAAAAAAAAAATTATTACCATTAGGAGATTTCCTGCAGTTTTTTATACACACGATATAAACTTCCTAATAAATAATGAATGAATCATCGTGTGTGAGAATGAAAATTTAATTCGAAGTATGACATCAGGTTTCGTATTTATTCTTTGAAAAATTTTTAAAATTGGCCCGTTTATTATTTTCTAACAAATGTTTACTACCACACGCAACAAGATGTGCAAAAAGTATACCAGTGATGTGTACAGATGGCTTGAATTTTTTTCTATACGCATAATTCTCAGTTGTCTTTTTTTCCGAACAGAATGATGACTCTGTGACATTATACAGATTGTACGGTTATATTACATATTATTATAATTGGGATATAAAGTAATATGAAGTAACATGCGATAAAAGATTAATCAAATCCGAACAAATAAGCGGTAAATGAATAGGCTATATATAGCATACATATAATGTTTTCATAGTATGTTGAGTTCAGTTATAGCTATTGTAGTGTGTGATGAGTATTTTTTTTTTTTTTTATTTTTATTATTGAGGATATGGGCGATGGTATGGATTTGAATACAATGAAGTGAATCGAAATACGTGAAGGTTTTTTAATTTTATCCTGAATGAAGAGGACATATATGCGAAGATTTTTTTTTCATTAACCAAGCACAATGTAGGTATGTACGAGGCGTTATTAAAAAAAAATTTAATGCGTCTACTTTGTTGAGGTTGTTAAATGTGCTCTTCGAGACATAAATCTAGATAAGAATGTCATACTTGTTGAAAAATTCGTGTTTTATGTAGTGAGCTTACCCTAGACCGAAAATTGCCGGTTTTGTTTAATTTATTTAGTCATTATCTTCTAGCAGCGGTAGAGTATGAAATTAAAAAAAATTTAATTCTTTTTCAAACCTAACGAACAAACAGTACGTACTACGTATGGTGGTTAAAATTTTACATCGAAATAAGTCGTTAAAACTGCATTGCAATTAAGTTCAGGTTTCAAATTCGAAAAATCATTTTTACGGAAATGGAACTCAAGATATTCAATATTTTCCAAAATGTAGTCACTGTAATGGATGGAAAATATTGTCAACAATATCAATTAACCCAAGTTAAACTGAAAAAAACGAAAAACTGTTCTGACAGAATAAAAAATATAAACACATATCTGCAAACTTTCAAAGCACATCCATTGCCTTAAGAGTGGTATCCAATCAAGCTGCTGATTATGTAAATTTAGATGAGACCTTCTACAGAGAGCAATTTACGAACTAAACAAAATATCAGAAAAGACCAAAATGATAGCTTTCAAAGGAAAAGAAGCAATAAGAAGCAAAAATATAAAAAATGAAAAATAAATCATTGAAAATGCCAATTCATTATTTTGAATACCTTGGGAATGAAATATCATATGTAAATAACAAAGTCGCCAAGTTTCTGAAATTCTCAGGCTCGCAAAATTCATAAACAGAGCTCTTAGAAGTATAGCAAAGAAACCAGGCTAAAGATGTATAACAGCCTCATGGTACCGACGATAACGTTTGGATACAAAATATGGGGCTCTAAAAAAAAAGTCTGATACTAGTAGGATAACAGTAATAGAGATGAGAATGACCCTAAGAGTCAGGATCAAATCAATTATCATAACATCAGACCTCAGTGTGAAGTCAGTCACAAAAAAAATTTAAGTCCCATCAAATAATTTATGACGTTTTCCCTTGTACGAAAAATTTTGAGATCAAAGACGCGTAATGTTAAAATCAAAATTTTTAAATCTGTAGAATAAATCTCAAAAATCATTCAAGCGTAGTTTCTCGTACTAGATATTCAGCATTTCGTATCAAGTCAATTCATCTAGTTTATAAAATCGAATTGTTAATAAATTTTTTTAATTCGTTGAAAATCATGGCGAAAATTTAGTGAAAAATTGACTGTGATAAATGAAAAGTTAAAGAAACTGTTCGAAAATCATGAAAAAATTTTGAAAAATAGGTGAAAACTGAACTAAAATATGACAAAAATCATCGAAAATTGGACTAAAAAAATTTTTTTAAAAGGGGTAAACAATGAAAAAAATTAATCAAAAGTCATGAAAAAATATTGAAAGAATTGATCTCAAGTATGAAGAAAATCGTTAAAAATGATCGAAAATTCCTGTAAAAGTTTGATGATAATGGTTTAAAAAAATTGCAAAAAATTGATCCAAAATAATGGAAAAAATGTCAATAGTTGAGTGAAAATTCACCTAAAGCATGAAAAAAATCGTTAAAAAAATCATCAAAAATCCATTAAAAATTTATTAAAAATGGGTTAAAGTTGCAAAAAATTAGTTGAAAATCATGTGGAAAATTTACTGAAAATTGACCTAAAATATGAAAAAAAATCGTTGATCAATATGATTTTTAATGATGTTCTTCATACATCAGGTCAATTTTTACCCAACATTTTTTCGTTATATTTAATCAATTTTTTGCACTTTTCCCCGTTTTTATCAAATTTTTAACAAATTTTCAATGATTTTAACAATCTTTTTCATATTTTAGGCTAATTTTCACCCAATTTTCAAAAATTTTAAGATCAATTTTTTTCAATGTTCTTAATAATTTTAACTACTTTTTCATATTTGAGGTAAACTTTCTCCCAATTACTAACAAATTTTCATTGGTTTTTTTCATAATTTTTGATCAATTTTTCGTATTTTTTAATAATTTTTATATGATTTTTTTCGTAATTTCTTATAAATTTTCGTAAATTTTACCAATTGTTATTAAAATTATTAATGAAAAATTATTCAAAAGTTGGAGTAAATTTATATAAAATATGGATAAAACCGTTGAAAATTACTGAAAGTTTGTTAAAAATTTGAAATGCAAAAAATCATGAAAAAGTGTTGATCAATTGGGTGGAAATTGACCAAAAGTATGAAGAAAATAATTAAAAATCATCTCGATTAACAATTTTCTTTATATTTTACGTCAATTTACAACCGTTTTTCATCATTTTTTCGTAATTTCTGATCAATTTTCAAAATTTTCAACAATTGTTATCAAATTTTTTTTGGAAAATTATTGAAAAATTGGAGTAAGTTCATCTAAAATATGAAAAAAAAAAATCATTAAAAATAATCGGAAATTTGATAGAAATTTCATAAAAATGGGTAAAAAGTGCAAAAAATTAGTCAGAAATCATGAGAAAATATTTAAAAATAGATAAGAATGGACTAAAATTATGAAAAAATAAAAATCAATAGACAAGGTTCAACTTCCGTAATAGTGATTACTCCAATATTACATTTTAACACTAAATTTTAATTTTTCAATACAAACTTATATTTTACATAAATAAAACAAGAAAATTCCACTTTAAAAAAAAATTCCTTGAGAAATTTGACTGAAAATCATTGCGATGGGCAACAGTAAGGAAGCGTTTCACAAAAACGTAACGATTTTTCGTGAAAATATTCTTAATGTGATCACCTCCCCCCAGACATATCCATGTAATAAATGGAAAAAACATGTCAAAAGGATGGAGGATGAGATAAAATCTCAGTAACAGGTTTCGTAATACGCTTTCATTGCAAGAAAAATTAAGGGAAGGTAAAAAAAATCTTATCAATACCTCAAGCTCGCGTCCAACTAGAGTACTCCCCCCCCCCACCCGACCGACTCTCATTAGACAAACCAACCAGCTTGACGCTGAAATGGAAACAACGATGAAGATGAGTATCTATGACTTGATCAAAAAAAAAATGTTTTTCATAAGTGGCATTATATTAGGCCTGGGGGCCACCGATGGTGTGTTTAAACCCTCAATAATTACCTGACTGCCTAGACTAACCTTAGCCAAAAAATAGCTTACGTTTGAACAATGATGAACTGCGTATAAATTTTCAACTTAAATGATGTACAACAAATTTTGATTTTTTTTTTTTTTGTAAATTCTGTTACCTGCTTTTCCCACAGCAGTTTGTAGGTATACATATTGGAGAATAAGCCAATAATGTATACTTTTTATGCGCTTCTGTTCAACTCATTACTTGCTTTAACTTGTTCCTTACTAATTTTACTACCTAAATATTATACGAATGTTAAAAGATCTTGTTAATATGGCCAACAATAGCACTACCCGAGCTGCTGGGGTGATTCGAGCCTATATCAAGTTGTTCTCCATGTTATATGGATTGTTGATAGGCACTAAGCAATGATAGGTATAGCTCTAGCTAATAGATAGGTTAATTTCCATGTATGTAGTAAGCAGTATACCACTATTACAGGTACACTAGATTACGAAATTGTGATATTAATTTGTATTTTAGAAAGAAGTGCACTCTTCTTACTGGAATCATTTCTTCGACATACGAAGAAAACTTCATTAATCCGACATGAGGGTAATTTATACGAATTGGACCACTTTCGTTACGCAAAAGTTAATAAAAACTTAATCAACGACACGACCGACGTAACGATTTCGGCACTTCGATTACCTATGGTGATAGAAAATTTACATATATGTTGCCGATATACATTTACAACTTAGGTCTAAAAGAACACCTTATTCTCTTCTACCGGTATACGTATACTTACCATGAATTGATCTTCCTTCCTGTTAATATTTTATTGTATATAAAATATATGTATAATCGCGCCAGCAATAGTAATTATATTTTACATCTATACCGGTTTAGTTAAACTTACTTGGTTGCCCTTCAGATTGAACTTTTAACTGGTTCTTTTACCTCGTCAAAGAGAAGAATTCGTTTGGTGAAAAGGCTTTCTTATTTGTGTTTTTTTTTTTTTTCACGATAGAATGATTAGGATAGATATTTTAGCAGTATATATGAGCTGCGAGCTGCTGCGGTTTATTGATATTATTTTCATAGTATTGTTCTTCGTTTTGAATTTATTCTCATATACGTGTAAATCTTATTTATACGGTTTTCACACGAATGAGATTATAGAGTCGGATGAAGTGAACGAGTATGTATACAAAAAAAAAAAAAAAAAAAACGTATGTTTTTCGGTTGCACATTTAATGCTTTTATAGCACGTGCTATTCGTATTCGTACAATAGAAAACTAACTAGGGCGTGTTGGATTTTTCATTGTGATTGGAACCCCTATTTTCGAAGCTGTTTTTTGGGTAACGCAGTGTTACATTCGAGATATAGGTGTAAGAAATGTAATAAAATTCTCTCTTCGGGTAACACGAGTCTTGGAGGTTAATTAAATACAAGGAGCTTCGTATAGGAAAACGCCCATTCAAACGGTCGTTTTAACGAAGGCACTATTTAGCTGATTACTCTACTTGTCGGCAAATTATTGCCAATAGTATATGTCTGGCTACATGATCGAGTTTTATTTTGCTTGTGGCCCTATAAGCCCATGCATCTTATTGAATAAAATGCCGTACACTCGGTCGATTTTCCATAGGCATGCTTTTACTCGTTATAGGTATTTTGTTTGCCCAAAATATACTCGTACTTAGACTTACGTACAACGTGACTTGCCATTCGTGGTGGCCTTAATTGTTGGAAATTTTCATTACACGGTTTGTAGCTTTTATGGACGCGGAACTGGATAACGGTGGTTTGTATACATGTTGGTACGTTCAAAGGAAGTATCTGGTGGCCGGTGATTTTTTTTTTTTTTCTCTCTCTCGTTGGTATAAATAAATTGATACAGGGTGATCTGACATACTACGAGCTACGACTGATATCGTTGACCGAGCTTCTGAAGAGTTCATGGCACGACAGTGCGCGGCGCCTCTTTTTTTTGTGCCACGCTGCTGTGTTATGCAATTGCTATGGTCTATGGTCTATGGTCTTAGCGAAAGAATTATAATACGGTGGTTTTTTGTGTATCTTTCTCTTCGATTTGTGGACCATTACCAATTGCTTTACCTTGGTCATAACCTTGAATGTTGGTTTGTAAATGGTAATTTATCAGATTCAAGTGAGATGATGTCGAACTCTATGGATTTTATAAATCGATTGTTGTGCTCTCGTATTGAACGAGTAGTATGTACTAGGGTCTTATTCTGATGTAATACAGGTGTAATCCTACCTTACGATTGGATCATCTATCGCTCTTGTGCGCACTTGTAAACTTAGTCGTATGCGAGATGGTAAAATCGCTTTTAATAGATAAATGATTAATCCGTCTACGTTTTCTATATGGGACTATTAATCATCGTGACGCAGTGTTGCCTCGAGGTATAAACTGATCTTGTGATATTTGCGTGTACATCGAAACGAATCGAAAAGTACATGTACATACCTCGAATTTTCCTTAATTTCGCGCAGGTGATTGACTTTGATTTAAGAGCCCACCATTACGAAATTTTGCAGATGTAGATGAAAAACTGATAGAGAGCTACGGTGGTTTCGAAGCAGGCTCATTGAGTTTGGTCGAAGCGGAAAATTTATGTTTTTTTTTCGATCCTCCCTACCACAATTTTATGTTCTGTGCATATTGTTTGTTGTCATTTTTTTCGTGACATTTCAGCTTTTTCTTTTTCCTGTATCACATTGTCAATGAAAACCAACCTACGGTCGATGAAGGGGGAGGGAAGATATTAGGGTGGGTCAAAAAAACGATTATTTTTTTTTCACTTGGTACCCTGAAAAACTGGTTGGTAGACACCTCAAAAAAATTCTCTCCACGTATGAGCTCTTAATTTTAATGGGAACGTCCTCCGCCTTTCAGATTT
>FIZR01014643.1:0-36319 GCA_900060175.1 Ferrisia virgata | reverse complement strand
TTCTTGGTAAGGAACAATGGAATTGTTTTAGCTGAGTTTTTTTTTTTTTTTTTTTTTCATTTTCATTTTCAATTTCTTTAACCGCCATTTCGAAAATTAAATTCATCCGCGAATAATAACGTCGTCGTTGGTTGTATACGCGATGGCCAGATGGCGTTATTTATTAATTATTACCGCGATGCTGGGTTCGGTTTGTATTTTGACTTTTGTACTGGTAATCTTGATTCGTTGTCTGGGAGTTGTAGGTAGATAGGTAGGTAGGTAGGTACCTATTATGGTGTGTAGATGGTGGAGAAGGCCAAGCTGGACTCGACGCAGGTGATTTATGCTTTCTATGGTACGATACCTGCCGCATCGTGTGAAATATATTATCGATATGTATATTTGTGTATTTGTGTGGCACAGGTGGCTGTTTCTCATATAGGTAAATGGACAACGTAACGTAAAGAGTTTGCTCAGCATAAGGTCTGGGCATAGGGGAATCTACCGAGAAATGTTGAAGATGATTAGAACAGATTGCGGAGTATCGTATGCGAAAAATCTGCCAGGGTTGTTGAAATGTAAGCTCATTGCTGCCAATCTGGTACGTACTAAAGATGAGCAAAATTTCTCGTTACGGATTCCAGCGAGTGATACCCGGAAACAATCGTCATATTGGTAAAGATATCCGTGAACATATTTATATTGTGAAAGACGACTGACTACACACGTAAACCTACCAGGGAGACCGAAAGAGAGACATCGTAACGTCGAACGATAGCAGCCATTCTGTACTCGTACAATTATTATGATGACACAAGGCTTGTATTTCGTTTATGGTTAATACTGACCTGCGTTAACGTAAAGTACGTTCTTTGTACGTCGTAAAAGCGCGTACACACTGCACACACACACACACACACACCCATATACACAGACTATAAAGAGTTAATTGAGCGAAACTTATGACGTGATTGTGTGTGTGTATAGATATATACTTATGTGCAGCACATCAGCACAGAGAACGTAGCCCGCATAACGCCACCAATTTATCATTTTAATTGTTATTACCTTCTCCGCCACCGTGGAGTTTAACTACCTTCACGGGTAACCCTTTTACGACCTTGAAATAATTTTCGCCGCGTATCCGGATTCACGGTCGCGCTTTTTTTCCCCACCGTTTGTCTTCTTCTCCTCCTTGGTAGCCTAATTTTCGTGATGCTAATGGTCTCTCTCTCCGCTCGCTCGCTCTCTCTCTAGCTCTAGCTCTATCATATCGTTCAAGTATCTGCGTGGATAATAAAGACGTGCTTGATAACGCGTCGTCGTGTCTCGGTGTCTGTCCTCATGTCTCGTCGAGTCATATCCTTGTACCTTTGCCTACGTAGACCATAAAAGAGGAATTTTATATGTATTTGTATTTTGCAGCGTGTAAGGTGTTTTTTTGTGGATTCGAACCCTCGGAATGGGTAGCATAAATGTTAGAATTAGCGTCGTTTGTGTGAGGAAGAATGGTGGTGAGGTATGAATTGCTGAGTGAAGTTGGCTAATGATGGAGATTATTTTTGGATTTGAGAAGAAACTTAAAAAATATAGGATTTTATTTGAAAATACCAGATTTTGGATTATTTTTAATATTGAGGAGAGGAGGAGGGAATTTATTACCGTGTTTAGAATTCTGTTTACTGAATTGATCGAATATGAAATTGGTGGAAAATTTTAATTTTTAGTGAGGAGTTAACCTTTTTTGACCAGTGCTATTTTTGATACGGATCGAAAATCGATTTTTTTTAAGTTTTTTTTTTTTTTTTTTTTTCAATACAGGCGTATTTACTTTTAATAAAATATTGAATTTTTGAAGTCGAATTGACGTCTTATGTACATTTTTTTCAAAACAAAAATTCACTGCAAATAACGCTTTCTTTTTTAGTTCTGCATGTTTTTTGACCTGTGAAATGATAACGATTTTTCACCTTATTTCAAATTTTTTTTGAACTATCGTTTCTCTCATTATTTCACTAGTTTTTCGATTAGTAAAATATAGCAGAATTTTACAATTTTAGAGCAAAAAATTACCGTTTTTGCAAAATTTTTTAAATTTCTTTCAACTTTGAATATTTTTTTGATAATGTTACACGTTGATTAGAAGATTTTTTTAGTTTTTCAGATTTTTAAAACTGTTAAAAATGATATTTTGAATGTTTTCTTTTTTTCATTTTGTTATGCTTTGTTAACGAGAAATTAACATTTTTTTTTTTTTGAATATTTTTTATATTTTGTAACTTTAAAGCGAAAAGTTAACGTTTTTTGAAGATTTTTATTAAAGATTTTCGTATTTTTTGAGCTTTAAAATTAAATTTTTAAAATATTTTTCATCATTTTATACGTTTTTGTTAAAAGATTTCTTTGAGTTTTTTTTGAAGTTTTTGATTATTGAAATTTCATTTTAAACGATTGTTTTCATCATTTTATGTGGTTTTGGAAGATTTTATTATTTTTTTTTTTTGAAATTTCTTTGTTAGGTATAGAAATTGGAAATTGAAAAATATTTTTTTCAGGTTTTTGAATTATGAAATGACATTTTGAATAATTTTTTTAATAATAATTAATTTTAATGCATTTTTTTCTGTTTTTCATGTTTTTCAAGTTTTAAAAGGACATTTTCATTATTTTTTTTTTCATCATTTTACGCGTGTTTCGTTTTCTTACGTTTTCTGAAATGACATTTTGAAGAATTTTTTCACTTTTTGTACCATTTTGAAAGCAAAAAATTGACGTTTTTTCAAAGCATTTCTTCAATTTTTCAAGTTCTCGAGCTTTAAAATTACATTTTGAACATTTTTTCGTCATTTTATAAGTTATATTTTTTTTCATTTTATGTTATTTTTTGAGGCATGAATTACTTTTCTAAGCCATTTGAAAGCGAAAAATAAACGTTTTTTGCGAAGAATTTCTTCGGTTTTTTAGGTTTTTTGAGCTTTAAAATGGTATTTACAACGTTTTTTCGGTTTACAAGTTTTTTGAAGAATGATTTTTTTGAGCTTTGAATTCATATTTTGAAGAATTTTTTCCACTTTTTTTAGACTTTGAAAGAAAAATTGACGTTTTTTCAATGAATTTCTTCAATTTTTCAAGTTTTAGAGTTTTAAAATTACATTTTGGATATTTTTTCGTTAATTTATAAGCTATTTAAAGAATGATTTTTTGGTTTTCTGACATTTTTTGAAGCATAAATTGATGGTTTGAAGAATTTCTTCGGCTGTTCAGTTAGCTTTAAAATGACATTTTGGACATTTTTTTGTTATACAAGTTTTTAAAATGAATGATTTTTTTTTTCATTTTCTTATATTTTTTTTAGGCTGTGAATTCATATTTTGAAGAATTTTTACACTTTTTTTATCCTTTGAAAGCAAAAAATCAACGGTTTTTTGTAGAATTTCTTCAATTTTTCACAATTTTTTTGGCCTTTAAAGTGATATTTTGACAATTTTTTCATCATTTTACTCGTTTTTCAAATACTTTTTTGAATGTATTTTTTTTTGCATTTTTTCAACTTCAAAATGACATTTTGAATAAATGCAGTTTTTCATATTTTTAAGGTTCAGAAATGGGTTTATTCTGTTTTTTGAGTAGTTTTTTCATAGTTTTCAAAAATTCTTTTCATTTTTTTATATTTTTTGAACTTTTATACTAAGATTTGCGCATTTTAACTTTTTTTGAGTAGAAAAACAACATTTTGAACAATTTTTCTCATTCTACCGTCCATCTTAAGCTCGGAAAACTTGAAAAATCTTCATATGTGTTCTATTTTTTTTTCTCAAAATTGCCAAAAATGCACCTTTAGTCGTTGAAGAATATAATTTTTTCACGGACACTTTTTAAAAATAAATTAAACCTCATCCAACCATAATGAAAAAGTATGCCCTCAAGATGTGGAAATAATCCCCAAAATTTCAGATCTCCAAGTTGAACCAAAGTTTAGGATGTAACTCCCGAGCACGTAACGACATTGGCCACCAGTGACACGTGGTAACCATGTACTCGTACGCGCTACTCGTTACAAAGGGAACAAAATTTTTTCCAATCTTAATTTTCGCTTTAAATTTGGTTTTCATAAATTAAATTCTGGAACAACAATTTTTTTGTGCGAAAAATACGCGTACACAAGGCTGGTTTTATTTGTAACGAGAAGCACGTGCACGAGTAGCTCGTCGCCGCGTGTAATGGGTGGGAAACGTCGTTATGCGCTCGGGAGTCACATCCTCAACTAAAGGTGCCTTGCAGCTTGGGTCAATATCAACTTGAAGGAATGCAACTTTTGGGTTCATTTTCAGGCGTGAAAAGGTATCGAATTTTACATTTATGTTGCCGTTTTTTCTTAAAACTTCTGAAAATGCACATTCTGATTGTTCCTTATAAAATCAGACCTAAAAAATAGTTCATAGAGAAAGTGGAATCCTTTTCTCCCGGCATTATTTCAATGGTGCGCTGCCAAAAAAACAATCTCCCCTCTAGTGTACCCCCTTTGAGATATTCCTGGCTACTCCTATGATCACCACTCATACCCCAGGCTCCGATGGTATCAACTTCAAATTCACTATGTTCAATAAAATTTCATAATTATGATTTATTTTTGTTATGCAAAGAAAACTGAGAAAAAATAGCTGTGAAGGGAGGGGAGGGGGTAAAATAACCTGTATCTAAAAAACAATGTAATTCTCTATCTATATTGATAGCATAGACACAAATGGAAATTAGTGCAATTATAATTGATACCTGTTCTTTGACGTCCCGAAGAACAAATTTTAGGTTGGGTGGCTATTTTGTCGATTCCCTCCTTTCCCGAAGATCCACTGAAAAACAGCCCTATCGCTTCATATATGGCCGGTATCGAAAATTTTTTCAAATAAAATTTGTAACTCGAAGCATCAGAAATATTTCGAGTTATGAGTAAAATTTCGCTCAGATCACTCCCTCACCCTCCCCCCTCTTTGCAAAAGAACACACATAACATCAGCTTTAAAAGAAAAAACCTACTTTTAAACCTTTACGAAAGCGTTGGCCATTAAAAATGATATCTTACCGTAGTATCGAATTTTATCGCTCAATTATTCGTGTGTGAAAAGCTCACTGTGAGTTTTCCAAAAGTAACGGAAACCATAACTTTTTTGCTTTGACATTGATTGATACAGCTTTGTGTGTGTATACTTTTGCGGCGAGTTAAAACCTATTATAAAGTGGCGATCGAGGTAGCTTGGCCGAGCCGGTAACTCTAAACCATACTGGTATAAATAAAGAGCTTAGGGGAGAGGAGGGCAGGGGAGGTGGGGTCTCGCAGCACAGGATCCAACGTCAATGGCCGATAGCTGATGAATAATCCGGCGTGGTGCGTTGCTCGGTCGTATCGATACCGAAGAGGCTAAAACCTTACAAGTATGTCTGTCTATATTCGACTCGTATGTGTACGATGAATTTACGCGGCGCAGAGCGTTGATTAAAACATCAGAATGTATGGTTAATTAATCGCGAACGCGAGGTTTTTAACAATTTATCGAACGACCATTATAATTTAGCTAGCAAAAGGTACATGGTAGATGGTATAGACCGCTGCTCGACTGGTATGGTTCGTATATCTACGTCTAACGTACTACTACACTGTATACGAATGTATTTAGATTAAATTTATTATCGACTGGTTTTGCTGTAGGAAGTGGATGGTGGCGTGAGGGGAGCAAAGTCCCAAAAAAACAGTATATAGTTTACATCATGCAGCATATACGAACTTAGCACATGTATACCTAGACTTACCTACCTACCTACCTACCTACCCTATATGTATACCTTTGACACGTGAATCGAATGCTCGAGAAAGGGGCTGCTCGGTGGCCGGATGTTATATCCGACGACGAAGGGATGAATATGCAGTATGCGGATAAAGAGGGTGTCGGAGGTTATAGAAAGAGTTGGCGAAAAAAAGAGGAAAAAAAAATATACGAACAACAGCACCAGTACCGGAGCTTACATGTCTTGTATCAGATAACACGCAATAAATACATCGCGCCAATCCGGGCGAAGGGATTCTTTTTTAATTGGATACTTTATCAGTGATGGCCTAGATAGCGCCAATACGATGGTTCTCGTTAATTGAAGCTCGTTGTTTATCCCAGAAGGGCATTTGTAACTTATCCTGTGCCGCCGCCACTGTCAAAAGGGACGGCCGTCCTGTTGTCTGCCCGATTATTTATTCGCCTTGCGGGAATTTACTGGGTAAAACTTAATTTTGCGGTATTTTTCGCCGCTTCCGATGATATTGTTTATGCGCTCCAGTATATATATATACATATATATGTATTGTGTATACAGTATACGCACGTCTACGTACACCAGTATACTATTTTTAATCCAACTGGCGTTATACAAGGTGCCTCTACTTGCCTCCACAGTCGAACCAACGAACGGTAGTTTTTAATTGTCTTTTGGTATGGCCGACTGACGTTTACATATACAAATGGCTATAGGGAAAAAGATGATGGCCGATTGTCGATTGAACGCTGCCACTATAGGTACTGGTACCATACTGGCAGGCAGAAGCAAACTTATCAAAATCCATAGAGAAATGTGCTGTATTGCTGGTTGCCTATATCATCAATCTCGCCATCCATGTACCTGTCATAGGTGAGCTCAGAAGACTTACATTGTATAATGATTTGCATAGCGAAGATATGGTATGTTCAAAATCTAATTTTCACCCAAACCTGCTACTTACATTGAAAGAATATAGAAAATAAAATTAAAGCTGATAAAACAATGGAGGGGAAGTATTAAAAATTTTTTAAATGAACAGGAGAGCACTTTCAATTCAGTAGTTGTGGTGGTAACCCCTACGATTGCATTTATAGGGAGAAAAAAAATATTTAGCCCCTTTAGGATGGAAAAGAAGGGGGAAAAAATTTAATTTTAAAGGCATAAATGTGAGAGAAGCAAAACGATTGCCTCATAAGGTAAAGAATATAAGTGAACGACAGTGATAAAAAAATCAACAGTGGGGATGAAGTGGTTTGCAAGCAAGTGACGATATACGTGTAAAAAAATTTTGGTACTTTTGCTTTTTAAAGAAAAATTCTAGATCATGGATATGTAACATATCCATGTGAACATTTCAACATGAAATGCTAAAATAAATCATAATCATCTTTTATGGAGAGTTTTCGATCAAAAACTTTAAATCAAAAACGTTTACTTTTCTCTTCATTAAATTTTCACATTTTATTTTATTATTTCCTAACAAAATAAAAAAGCATACAATCATCCATCATCACAAATGTTTAATGAAAAACAACTTATTGTATTTTTTGTATTTTTTTAATTCTTTAATTTTTTAGTTTTTTTATTTCTTTATTTTTTAGCTTTTCTATTTCTTTATTTTTTAGTTTGTCTTTTTTTTTATTTTTTAGTTTTTCTATTCCTTCATTTTTTAGTTTTTCTATTTGTTTATTTTTTTATTGAAACACCCATATCAACATTTTAATATAAAGTACAAAAATTATCCATTTTTTTAATTTTTCAAATTTTATAATTTTTTTAATATTTTTATTTGTTATTTTTTGATTTTCTTCTTTAATTTTTTTTCAATTTTTTGTTTTTTAACCTTATTTTCTATTTTTAATTTTTCAAATTTTCTGTTTCTTTATTTTTTAATGTTTTTTATTTTTCAATTTTTTTAATCATACAATCATGTCAACATTTTAACACCTGATGGTTGAAATTGTCATTTTTTTTATTTTTCTTTTTCAAATAATATTTTAGCATAAAGTGCAAAAGTCATCAATTTCTTTTCATTTTTCAAATTTTTTAATACTAAAGATCTTTTAAATGAGTAACGGTGCACTCCCCACCACCAATGGTCCGAGTAAAAATTATGAAGGTTGCTTCAACATTGAGAAAAAAATATATCGAGTATTAGAAAATGAAAAAATCTCGGATTTTTAAGAAAAAAATTGATAAATTAAAAAATTATATATTTTTTTCTTCATTGTGAAGCAACTTTTAGGGTTTCTATTCAAGCCATTCAGTGGGGCAATCGTATTTTTTCTCTCACATTTCCCCTCAAAATGGGAATTTTTGGCATGAATATGTCTCAGAACGGGGGGGAGGGGGGTCATTTTATGAATTGATTTTTGATTTGAAGTTTTTGATCAAAAACTCATAAAATTGGAAAATGAAAAATGTTAGTATAAAAATAATACAAAACCCAAAAAACGAAAAAAAAAATTTTTAAATACTAAAATAAAAAAAATTGAAAAATTGAAAAATGAAATAAAATGCATATGTCGTAGTCTTCGTGGTCATTTTATGAAAATATAATGTTTTTGATGTTACATTTTGGATGATACGTTTTTGATTTTTGATTGCGGTTTTTTGATCAAAAACTCAAGAAATTGAAAAATGAAAGAAGTTGAAATAAAGACAATAAAAAAATAAATATCAAAAAAAATTAAAAATTATAAAAAGAAGAAATTGAAAAATAAAGAAATTGAAAAAAAATTAAAAAACATAAAAAAATATACAAAAACAATTGAAAATTTGAAAAAATAAAAAAATAAAAATTTGAAAGGTGAATTATAATTGGTAGAAAAATTGAAAAAAGTTGAAAAAAAATTAAAAAATTGAAAAATTAGTTGAAAATTGAAAAAATTAAAAAATTAAATTAAATTTATGTATCTTAGGGTGAGGTGGGAGGGGGGTGGTCATTTTCTGAAAACGCGAAGTTTTTGATGTGACATTTTTGGAGTGATGTTCTTGATTTTTGATTTGAAGTTTTTGATCAAAAACTCGTGATGATACATGATTGTATAATTTTTATTTTACTAGGAAATAACTAAACTAAATGTCAAAATAGAGTAGATAGAAGAGTAAACGTTTTAGATTTAAAGCTTTTGATAGAAAAAAAAAAAAAACTCGCAATGAAAAATGATTATGTGTGATGAGGTGAGTGGGAGGTTTGGGTAAAAATGTAATTTTATGAATCGCGTATTTCAGGTCCTTTGATTTTATGGGTATGCTAATCGTTGTATATGTAAGTCTCATGAGTTGACCTATCGCTGGTAGAAGGGTGGCGAGGTAGATTCGGGACCTCCGGTATGTATAGTGGCAGTTTTTTTTTTTTTTTTCACACAATAATGATGGTGGAATTGGATTGGGAAAAAAAATTAGAAATTTTTCGGTATCTCTGCGTAGGCCTGGTGAGAATGATGTATTGAAAATCAAAAACGTATATGGTACGAGTAATATATCATTTCTTTTTATTATTTCGGTATATGTGAAACCTGCAACGATGAAGTATACGACTACGGGCAAAGTGAGGTAGTAACATAGGCGAGTCGATAATTAAGCATTCCATGTGGCCAAACAACAACAACACCAACGGCGGCGCTGATTTAAAGTTATTCGTGTGTAAGTGTTTGTGTGTGAGATGAGAGCATTCTGCGCTATGGTTTGAAAAACAAAAAAAATTTCCCCCTTCTTACACCTATTTTATGTACAGATATACAATGTTATAACTGTATACATTTATAATGTACCTGTCTGGTATCTACATACGTATAATAATGTACGTTAGTTACAATTGGTTTGGTATACGTGTACTAGCAGCAGCATCGAAGCCAATAAAAAGTTGGAAAAAGGCGAACGTTTTATTAGAAAGTAATTTATGGCTGAACGACGTTCGGACGTCTTAATTTAAATGTATATGCGATCGAATAAAAACATTCGATGCCAGAAAACAAAATGCATTGGTTACTTTCAATTACTGCATCGTTTACCATATATACTGGATTATAATGCATGTATCCGGCCGGCCGGCATCGGCATCAGCATTGTGCGGCGTGCAACGAACGAGTGGCCGGAGCGGGGACGGAGAAGCGGTGTTCGATGACTAAAGCGTGAAGGTATTACTCGATGGTATTCCAGATTCGATTATCGTGCAGTGCATCGCATTGCGATTACAAATTGTCCAATGTCAAAGATCTTACTTGCTGTGGAGTTTTTTTTTCTTTCTTTCGTTTTTTGCGGTGCAAAGAAGCGGCGTGGTGGAGATCGATAAGAATGTAAAGATTTGCAGTTCTTCCGCAGTATTTCTTATTTATGTTGATTTTTATAGACTAATTCGGTGCGAGGAAAATTCCAAATATTTTTCGTTAATCTGATGGAAGAAAGGTGGGGAATACACATTTGACAGCTCAATATTGTGACCAAAATCGTTCAAAAGCCGCCATTGTCGAGCTGAGTATTCGACAAAATGTTCTTGTATTATTAGGAGTATTTTACACTTTACAGAATTTTGTCTAATTTTTTAGAGCGATGGCCCCTTCTGTAGAATTTAAAAACTATCCTATTTGGCCAGAAATTGAAGTTTAATGAAACAAAAAAAAAATGTTTTTGGGATTGGAGAGCGGGCTATCAATCAAAAAATTCTACTTGAGATCACTTACCCCCATCTCTTGATGGTTAAAATTTGTTGAATTGTTTCCGTTGGGGGGGGGGGGGCAGAAATTATTTCCTCAAACCAACATTGTTCAGCCTCAAAAAGTGGATGTTCTGTGCTTTTAAAGTACAAGAGTTCTCACCCTTATGTAGCTCATTTTAATTGACCTAAGAGACTAGAATTGATAATGTAGATCAAGTAGGCGAAAAAGATTCGTGAAGGGAGAGGAGATGGGATTGAGGGTACTTTTTCAATCCCCAGTACTTTGAGTCTGATCTTCTGTGTCATATTAGCAATAAAAATTTGGATATTATTTATTAATTGCTGCGATACTATGAATATGACTGAGGGATCCATTTATGGATCCTGAAAGACAATTAAACCATTTTTGGGCATGTCAGTGATTTATATTGTTTAAATTTTTTTTCACCTCTCCCTCCGGTAACCTCAGAATTGGCTGGTAGGCTCAGACTGGGCGACCATTAGATATATCGTATAAGTGAAGATGACTTTGACTCAAAACTCTGGTATAAAAATTGATACAATTATTTGTTTGTAAAACAATTGATAGAGAATCAAAAGCAATAAAAACCAGGCTATCACAGTTTATCGAGCTGCGACGGTTGAGGGGTGGGGGTATCATCTAAATCCGTGTTAGGGTCGTAGAAGACCACTACGACCATTTTTGGCGAAGTTAGATTTTATTCTTATTCATTCATTTATTTGTTGAATTTTTAAAAAATTTTGTTTAACTTTTTATTTGCATTTTTTTTGTTGTTTTATTTCTTTTATTTTTTAATAAATCTTATTTTTTTAATATTTTTACTGAAAAAAAAATTTTAGTACTAGAAGTCATTTACTCAATTTTATGCTGACCAAAATCAATCAAATTAAGAAAATAGACCTTGATTGGCGACGGATTTAATATTCTGTAGTAGGGATGGCCTTAGAATAAAATTCAATTATATTCAAATTTGAAGGAGGAGAGGGGGTGCTTATTACTGGGGGGGGGGGGGGCTAAAATTGCAAAAATTGTTCCTTTTCAAGCCAATAGGCGAACAACCAAAGTTTTGTGACATATCGAAAAATTAGCCTCCTAGATGAATTAGGAGTGATGTAGGGAATTTTCTCCTTTTTAACCCCTCCAGATTGATGTAGAAGGTTGAAATTTGGTATGTACATTTGGTACGAACCATAGATGAGCCTTTTATGGGGTTTCAACTTTTCAGACCTATTGTTCCCCCTTGCAGCCTCCAAATGTCTAGTGTTTTGAATTCATTCCTTACATTACTTCTCTCCAAATTGAGCTAGGAAGTTCAAATTTGGTATGTAAATTTAGTATAAGTCCTAGATGTGGATTTTCGGGGTTTCGACTTGCATCTCGTCACAGCCCCGAAAATGTAGTAGTTTTTCGGCCGATTTTTCTTATCTTTTTGAGTTTGTCCAAGTTGAAATTTGGTGTACAGATTTTGTATAGGTCTTAGATTAGCATTTTGGGAGCTTTAGCTATTCATTCCAATATCTACCCGTACCCCTCCCACCCCGCTTCCTGTTTTTACTCCATGAGTGGACAATTCGAATATCTTCTTAATTCATGGAAATGAGCCTCAACATTTTTTTTTTTTTTTGCATTTACTTTGTATTATTTCATTGATGAACTTACTTTAATGCATTTCGAATCTACCTTTTTTTACACACTAATTTGGTCATGTTGTAAGTAATCAGTTTTCATTTCTTTGAGTTTCGATATTTAATTTTTCAAGAAAGTCATTTAAAAACATTTTTTTATAAATAAAATGAATGCTTTTGCTCCGTTTGTAAATGGTATTACTTTATTGTCGATTGACAAATTATCGATTTTCAAAGTTTGCTGCGCGAAGACGAACTAAACACTCGTCTACATTTTGGCAACCACATCAATGAAGTTTATGATGATGATGACAGATGACATCGACCCGATGATGATAATGAGTAGATGATGTAAAAATGGCGATACCGACGTGTTTTTTTTTTTCTCCTCTCGTAATGATCAAATGCTATCGTACTACTCTACTTATTCAGTAAAGGTATCTCAAGTATGATTTACTATCATACGTACGAAGAAGCGTTGAAACTAATTTATTTTTATCAGCGATACGAAGTGGGAAGTGAAGGAGTGAAATTTGAAGGGAAAATATAAGAGAAAATTTCTCGATATAAGAAAAAATAACCTTTTGGTATACGTTCGTATAGTATCTGTGTATTGTATATCGACTACACTATACCTCGAAGCTGTTTAGAAAGTGCGCCATACGTATACTAGCGACACGCTCGCGATTACGATTTTTTTTTCTCTCCTTTTTGCAACATTTCTTCACCGATAGCCTATCTTTTTTTACCCTTTCGTCTTTGTTGGCGATACGATGGCAATGTATTAGATTAAGGATATTTTCAATCTTCTCTGGCGCGCGTGCTATATAAAGTAGAAGTACGTCTACGGTATATGTGTACCGTATATCGAACGTTGGGAAAGATTTGGCTTGTATTCGTTGTTCATTTTTGTTATCTGGAGTTTGAAAATGATTGAATTGTCGCTTTGGGTATCCGCTTGCGCGTACCTCGAATGCGTATATGATTTTATGACCGGTCTGGTATTTGATTGTTGATTTGTTTCGTTGGTATGATGACGAAGGCGAAGGCGAAGACGACGACGATGATGATGATGAAAAAGCAAAGACGAGACGACTATATATTGGTAGGTTCTGCGTCGTATATCGTGTTCATACAAATAGGAAAGAATGTGGGTAGAAGGGATGAAGTATAATATAAATTTTCTCACCGATATTATGTACCTACCTAGATGTACCTACTACTGTCTCTGGTAAGTAAGTGAATTTTGCAGCAAGAAGAAAAGTGATTGTGTAGTTACGTATTGCATCTATATGCAGTAAACAGAGCCTACATATATATTCGAAACGTGCTAATTTATGCGAAGAAACAATGTAGCATATCGTAGGTGATTGACTATGCATGGTGCAGTGGAACTAATCAATATGCGTTGGACGTTAAACGTTGCGAACAAATTGTTAAGTGTGTACCTCTCTACCTATATGCATGTCTATGTAGCTTTTACTGCAGCCGTCCTCGTATACAGATAGTTTACTCGTATGTATCGAATTGATAGAGAAAGAGAAAGAGAGGAGTGAGATTCGACACCAATGTATATCAATTACTCGGACAAGGTAATAAATTTTGAAGTACCACTTACCTATACGTAGATACTTATACTAGTAGCGTTCTATAGTTGGTCGATTATTAAGCGGTTTAGTGATGTGTTCCAATGTTTATACGGATCCTATGGTTTTACAAAATTACTTAGTACACTGTTACGATCATTTTATTAAATTGTATTTAGTTATTTGGCCGGACATCGGTTTTGTGAAATTTAACAATATTGATTTTATGATACAATCACTCAAATATAGGTGTAAAGTTAGCTTCTTGGAAATAGTGGATTGAATGGCAGAAGGACAAAGAATGTTTCTGAAGGACCTATACTAAGTCTACATACTGAATTTCAACTTCTTAGCTTAATTTGGAAAGGAGGTAGAAGAGGAATGAATAGTTTTTTTTTCAAGGTCAGAAAGGGTAGAACCCTTCATATCTCTCCTGGAGGGGAAATACGAGGTCTGTTCCAAAAGTATCCCACTTCTTTGAATAAAAAATTAATTTTTGTCAATATGAACAAAATTGCATCAAACCTTTTTAAAATAGTCTCTCATGAGCTCCTTAGTACATTTTTGACTGTGTTTATTTTGAAGTGTCGTTGAATAAACCACTTGTCTGATCGAAGATATTTTTGTTGTAGGATGTTGTCAGGAATTGTAAGATGTCGGATCAAATGAATGAATAACTTTCTTAATTATAGTGGTGCAGAGCTTTGTCAAAAACCTACCAAAAATATGTAAACAATTTGCAGCAGAATTCATCTCCCACAACCATTGAGAATAAATCTGAAAGGAAGGTGGATAAAATGACTGCAATAAATCTTGAGCTTATCAGACTCTGAAAAGTTGATTCGCTGGCGTCGAAACATCACTTTGAGTTTCAGTGATGGCAATATTTGTGGTTAGATAGCCCTCTTAGCATGATTCAATATCAACACCTGAGCATTGATTTTTAAAGGTGCTATTCTGCACTTTTTTTGAATATCAATCAATCAATCAAGAGGTAACAGCTGCTATTCATTACGGTCCTGCACCTCTTTCGTTGCCAAAGCGACTGATCTCATTCGCGCTCTTATTGTATTGGCCCATCTGGTAAGAGATCTTCCTCTCCCTTTTGAACCATGTACTTTGGCGAAGAGAATAGAGAATGTTCTTTCCTAGAATTTCCTTGTTCCTTCCGGTCACGTGTTCGAAATATCTCATGATGCGTTTCTCGCATATACTGCTTAGCTTTACTGTCTCCTCCAGCTCTTCAACGATTGACTTGTTTGCCCTTCGCGCTGTCCATGGAATCCTCGGCATTCTTCTTCAGACCCACATTTCAAAGGCATCTATTCTTCTTTTGTCGTCTGCCTTCAATGTCCATGTTTCTGCCACATGCAAAAAGACAGGAAACACAAGGTTTCTGATTAGCCTCTTCTTTGTTTCCTTGGATATCTTCTGATTATATGTGATACTCTGTATTGTGGTCATCGCTGATTTTCCCAAAGCAGTTCAGCGCCGTATTTCTGCCAAAGATCCACCATTGTCCTCTATAGTAGAGCCCAAGTTAACATCAGACTCTGGAAGACATCCTGTCAAATCTATAACCATAACTTTGGTCTTTGAAGCGTTAATGCGAAGTCCCAGTTCTTCGCTCACTGTTTTCAATCGATTGATTAGTTCCACCAACTCCTCTTGCATCTGCTGTGACCAGGGTAGTGTTGTCTGCATATCTGAGATTTGAGATTTTCTGCCACCAACTGAAACTCCTGCATTCCGGTCTTCGAATGCCCGTCGCATGATATATTTGTCATGTATATTAAAGAGCAGGGGTGACATTATGCTTCCTTGTCTCACTCTTCTCTGTGCCAGAAAGGTTCTAGATTCTTCACCACTGGTCTTCACCAGCATCGATTTGCACTCGTATGGTGATTTTACCAGCTCCACAATGTGAGCATGAAGATCAATTTCCTCTGGTATCTCATGCAGTTTTTTTCAGTTCCAGGCATAAAACCAGCTTGCTCTGGTGGTATCTGCCTACGTAGGAACGCCTTCAGTCTGTTGTTGATGATACGAAGCATTACTTTGCTGACGTGAGGAATCAGAGCGATTGTACGATAGTTGGAACATTTTCTTGCATCGCCCTAAGTGCCACACCATGTTGACTGTCTTTTCTTCAAGTGCCTGCCATATTTATTGTTCTATACCATCAGATACTGGAGCCTTTCGTTTCTTCATCGCTTTTATAGCTTCCCTAACTTGTCAAACATGATAGGAGGTTCTTCTTCACTGGTCACTTCTATTGCTGAGACTTTATAATTTCTTGACCCAGCATCTTCATCTTGGTATAGCTGCTTGAAGTATTCTTTCCGACTATCTAGGACGCCAAGGCAATCCTATGGTGCTGTCTCATCATCTTTCTTGATTTCACGTTTTCTTGGTTTGAAATCTCCCGTAATTTGTCGTATCTTCTCGAATACTGCAGAGGCTTCTCTACGATCAGAGTAATCTTGGATTTCATCGCAGATTTGGCTCAAGAATGCTTCTCTGTCCTTTCTACAGCATTGTTGAACTTTTCTGTTCAGCAAGCGATACTCTTCTTCATTATCCTTGGCCAGTCTTTGTTGTTGTATGGCATTCAAGGTGTCCTCTGTGATCTAAGGCTGTCGTTTCTTTACCCCTGAAGTTCTTTCTTCTATTATTGCTTCGCGCACATGAATGATCTTAGCTTTCGCAGTTTTCCACATGGAGTCCAGGTTCGTGTTGTCCATACAGGCAACATTTGTTCTGGCTGCAACTTTCTTCAACTCCAAATCCGTAAGGATAGTTTGGTGTTTTCTCTGTAATCTTTGTAAGCGTAGGCGTGATCTGAAGCCTGCTATCAGTAACTGATGATCTGTACCTGCGTCAGTAGTTTTGACTGAATTATCCTCGACTTCTTAACGAGTAAATCTCATTAAATCCATTTCTTGGCCTCGGAAAAAACTGAAAATGCGACGCACCTCTTGAACCTTACTCAGCTCTAGGCGTGTTTGAACGTGGCGCCAACTCGAAAACCCACCAAAAAAACCACTTTTTCAGTGTTGGTGGGGATGTAAGGGGGTGGAAAAGTCGAATCCTCCAGAAAGCGCATCTATGGCTTTCACTCAGTCTGTACACCAAAATTTCAACCTGTAAGCTTGATTTGGAGGGAGGAAAGGGGAGGGGAAGAAAAACCTGTTTTCAAGGTTAAAAAAGGGGAAAACTCCCACATCTCCCCTCCTAATTGACCTAGGAGACTGATTTTCGAATACGTTGTATAACTTTTGATTCTCCATAGATTGACATAGACAGGAACAGTTTTTACATTTTTTGCCTCTCAACACTCCCTCCCCAAGATTTGAGCCTGACTGGATTTTGACCCAAGATCATCCCCACTCACATATATCCAATCCGCTGCCAAACTGAGCCTATTGATCGAATTACAGCGATCTCGGTCAATGTCGAGCTGAACAAATGATTGTAGTTTCCGGCATGGTCAAACATGGTTTCAATGGCCCTGTAGGACTCCAAAACGGATTTCGTTGGTACTTTTCCCTCCGTACGCTGTAGGTTGATAGTTTGTCATAGCCTAGTTTTCGTTTACAATATGATATAGGAAATCAGACTAGTAAATGGAAAAAGTGAAGTGACCCATCGATTCCCAATATCGGATTATTGTTTTGATCCAAACCGACCCCTCTAAATACCCTCACCATCCTCTTCAAGATGGTAAAAATTGACAAAAAAAATTGTAGCAATGAATTCACATACCGATTTATACTAATTTGAGATATATGAGTTTGAAAATTCACTTACTTTTGTATCTGTCGTCTCTTGAGTACACCCCCCCCCCGCAGTATTAAAAATTGATTGAAACAGCGTGTAGCATATCGATTTCTACTAATTCGACACCGCTGAGCTCGAATATCAACTTATTTTCTTAATTTGGCTCTTCTATAGTCACATTTTTCAAAATTTTGGTCATTCAAAGGTCAGTGTGGAGCACGAGGAAGTCGGATTTAAAAAATAAGTTGATATTTTCGAATTAATTTTTGGATGGTCGTTTCGACAAGAAATGAGGTATTAAAACTGAAAAGGGTTTATTAATTTTTGGATATATTAATTTTTACACCGCTCTCTTCCTCTTCCCTAATTCTTGGTAGTCATTATTTGGTTAGCATTCTCATCTCAATCATTGACCTGTCTGACCTGCCTAATCACTATCTATCGATGTAAATCTTTCATCTCACATTTTTCATCGTATACTTTTTCTCGTAATTTTGACACATGTCCTTGTACCAATACAAATTTCGTTAATAATGCGCTCACGCCAAATTTGGAACATTTATTCGCGCTTTTTTACGTATGTAAGAACTACATACGTACACATACTATAATATGTATACTGCCTGCGTCTGTCTCTCTCTCTACATGTAATACGCACACATACTCGCGGCAATAAAATATATCATAGTTTATTTTTCACTAAAGGAAATTTATTTGCCAGATTTATCCGCTACGTTTTGTTTTCGCTGCTGTATTGTAGTTGTTGTTGTTGTTACTTTTCGCCTCATCCTGCGTATATAATCCGCGTTCGAGAGAAAGGGCAACGGCAGGACTAAAAATAATATCTGATACATCCGTTGTAAATTTTCAAAGCACATCGGACCTGCTTCTTGCTTTCGCTATGTGTGCACGCTTTTCTCGCTTTCTCACCATCTCCCATCTCGTAGTCGTTTTGTCGTAGTCGGCGGGCAGCAGCCGCCTTTTCTTTATCATCTCTCGCACTTCGTCGTACTCGTATACTCTCTCGGTCAAAACCAACCCCCGTTTACACTCAATATTAAATGTAAGATATTGTCTCATAGTTTACTAATATAATATATTATACGTATACAACTTCTATGCTATGGGACGCTACGGTAATACATTTTCTTTACGTGACCGGACGGATATTAAAAGAAATGTAATAAGTTTGCCATATACATACATACATACTTATACTGCACATACTACATTACTACGTATTATACGTATACATATACATTCTGTATGTATACGTATATCGTACAATCGTACAAAATACATACAATACGCCTACAAGAAATCATACACGTTACACGCATCGCGTTACACATGCTTTATAATGTAATTGCGATTGCCAGCAAGTCGGACGCGTATAATATACGAACGTCTGTGTACATTTGGACATCATAGACGAAGATGGAGAATAGAGATTTCACTTGGCAAATTCAAATCGTGCTCATCGATCATTTGTGCCGTTAAATTTTTCTAGTATACGTGCACCTTGCCCTTGGGAGGCAGTCGGGAACCATATTTGACAACTTTAATGCCACGGTAGTTGCATTAAAGCGTACTTGTAAAGTTTATATTTTAATATTATTGCAAATTTAAAATTTATGTGATCAAAAATTATCTTTATTTTGAAACCGTAACCAATAATATTACTGGTCTTGTATTTTATCCTTACCGCTCCTGAAGACCACGCGGGGTTCAAAGTCATATCAGTATTGGATTCGAAATCCGCAGCTTTAATTGCCTGTATTTCGATACCTCACTCGAAATTAAGCCCAATTTAGAATTTTACCCATCCTCCTCCACGGAGTCCTACGGGGTCCGAAATCATATCAATAAAAGATCTGAAATTAGGGGGTCTGATAACCTACATTTTGGTACCCTACTCGAAATTATAGTCAGTTTTGAATTTTTACCATAACCCTGGTTGAAATCCTATGAGGTCCAGAATCATATCAATAAGTGATCTAAAATTAGGAGGTCTAATTACCTATATTTTGATACCCCACTCGAAATTAAAGTCAGTTTTGAATTTTTACCATAACCTTAGTTGGAATCCTGTGAGGTCCAGAATCATATCAATAAGAGATCTGAAATTAGGAAGTCTAATTAGCTATATTTTGATACTCCACTCGAAATTATAGTTAGTTTTGAATTTTTACCATAACCCTGGTCGGAATCCTATGGGGTCCAGAATCATATCAATAAAAGATCTGAAATTAGAGGGTCTGATAACCTACATTTTGATACCCCACTCAAAATTATAGTCAGTTTTGAATTTTTACCATAACCCTGGTTGGAATCCTATGGGGTCCAGAATTATATTACTAAGAGATCTGAACTTGAGGGACCTAATTACCTATATTTTGATACCCCATTCGAAATTAAAGTCAATTTTGAATTTTTACCATAACCCTAGTTGGAATCCTATAGGGTCCAGAATCATATCAATGAAAGATCTGAAATTAGGGGGCCTAATTACCTATATTTTGATACCCCATTCGAAATTAATGTCAATTTTGAATTTTGTCCGTAACCCTTTTTGGAATTCTATGGGGTTCAGAACCATATGAATAAGAGATTTGAAATTAGGAGACCTAATTACCTATATTTTGCCGCCTCCACTCGAAATTATTGTCCATTTTGAATTTTGGCCATCTCTCTCCTCGGAGTTCTGTGAAGTTCAGAGTGATATTAATAGGGATCTGAAATTAAAAGGCCTAATTACCTATATTTTGGTATGCCACTCGAATTAATAGCTAATCTTGATTTTTACCCATCCCTCTCTTTGGAATCTTATGGGATCCAGAATCATATCAATAAGGGATCTAAACTTAGGGGACCTAATTACCTATATTTTGATACCCCACTCGAAAATATAATCAATTTTGAGTTTTGCTTATCCCTCTCCTTGAAAAATTTATGTGGTGCGGAAGGGATCTGGAAATTAGGAGGCCTAATCACTTATTTTTTAATACCTCAGTCATAATTCTTGTCAATATTGGACCCTTCTCCCCCCTCTCCCCTCCCCAGTTAGAAAACATACGAGGTTTAGTCATATCAATATTAAATTTAGAATCTGTTTGATACCGTAGTCGAAAATATTGCCAATTTTAATTTTCGCCTCTCCCTTTTTCCGAGGCCCTATAAGATTTGGAGCCAAATTATTATCTTCTATTTTTATACCACTCGCGACATTATTGTCAATTTTCGAATTTTGGCCTTGGCTCCGAAGCCATATCAGAGTTGAATTTCAAATTAGAGGGTTATATTACATTTATTTTAATAACATACTCCATAATATTGTCAACTTTGAATCCTCTCCCCCCCCCCCCGAGCCATGTGAGGTTAGATGTAAATGATTTTAGTCTTCCAGGGAAAGAATAAATGATTGTAATTAAAATTAAAAAAATTAAATATTCAATAAATATGCCTAAAATTGGCATTAATAATTTTCATAACCTTAAAATCCGATTTTTTGAAACCCCTACCCCTTCCCAGAGGCGAAGAAAGGTTGGAATATTTGTGAAACGTTTGAGGGAGGAAATTACGCGAAATAACACGAATGAAGGGTCTAAGAATGGGTTTTGGCGGGGGGAGGGGGGTTTGGGACGCCACCGTATATCGAAAGGCGTGATTTTCGAGACCAAGGCTGCTATTTTTTGTTTTTTTTTCCAATAATGGTTCACATTTCGATCGCGTAGGGAAGCTTGAATGGCTCTAACACGTTAAGATTTTTGATGGCCAATTTTACCCTGAAGAAGAGTCGTATGGAAAAAAGTATTTTCACCATTCGACGCGGCTTGAAACTGATATCCGACAATTTGGGAGCATGTGAACTTTGCAACTAGACACGTCAATTAGCACTGAAAATTTTGGGCAAAATTCAAAACCTTTTCTTGAGATGCGTGACCTAGTAGACACCCTGTAGACAGAATTAAAATTTCTGACAGGTTTATTTAAAATGTTGGAAGGGGGTGGGATACAATAATAAGATTCTTTGAAAAAAAAACTGATGAAAATTCAGTTTCACAAATAAACATTTCTCGAGTCATTTTCTCGTCAGGAAAATTTAATACGATAAGGTGAAAAAGAAAATGAAAACCTAAAAGTTGAACGATTAAATTTTTATTATTTTATGTATTTTTATTAAATTTTTTAATTCTTTTGACTTGATTTTTTTGTGCTATTGTTAATGAAAACGAGGCTATTGCGGTCCATAGACGTACCACGGATGAGGGGAGGGGGAGGTATATTGACACTACCCGTTTTGGGGTTCCAGGAGACCATTAGGACCATTTTTGACAATGTCAGATATTTTATTTTGTAATTTTTTTTTTGAAAAGTAAAAATATTTTTCTCAGCTTGATACCGACCAAAATCGGACTAATTTGGGAAGTACGCTTAGACTGGTGACGGATTTAATATTCTGGAGTGGGGATGACCTCAGGTCAAAAAATTGGGAGAGGAACCATTAAAAGATCTAATTGTAGTAATTTTTTTAGGTTTTTAAATGGTAACTTTTACCTTAATAATCATTATGAAAATTTAACCTTTTAACACAAAAGTTAAGCTTAAAACTTTCAAAATTTTGAACTTCAATTTTAAATCTCGTTTGGATTGCCTACTAAACTGCGCAGATAGATTCATCTTAAACGTAACCAATGTCGAATTATGAGCCTTCAAAGTTGAGCTGTTTGGCAAAAAAAATCAAGATTGTTGGAAAATTGTAGCCAGCCCTCCTCCATCTTTCCATGAAGAATCAAGGCCGAAATTACGACGATTTATTTTCTTCATATGATCGAGAGGAACTCGCAGAAAATAATTTGTGCGTTATTAAAAGACCAGAGTTACTTTTTGGATCGTTTTGATATGGAATAAGCCTTACAGCATAGCTTCTTACCTGCATGTTCACTGAAAACGAACTGCAGGCGATGACTATTGACTAATTTATTATTCAAGGTTGAAAATGTGAAAAATTCACCTCTCCTCCGCTTAAAGATCATTTCAATTTCCAATCCATATAATGGAATAAGTGAAAAAAATATATGTGTATAATCGATTCGATTCGAATTTAAAGAGATATATCTGCAGAGAATATCACTAAACGAAAGCTATGCATAAATTCACGATGTTCACTTGTTCGATGCAAATTTAGTCCGTTTTAAATCTATAGATACGAGAGATGATGGTACGATGCGAGGGTAAAAGGAGGAGAGGGGAAAAAGTAGGTACAGCGGATAATTTATTTCGGCGTTTTCTTTTGTCAAGGTAAAGGTTATGTTGTTTTTGGACTATACAAAAACGCGCCAACTATAGAGCTACATTGGTAGAGGTACCCACTACCCAGATCCACATTTTTAATATATTCCTAATACATACAATGTATGAAGTTCGCGAAGCTCTGTGGCAGCATTCACGTGTTATAATATATATGTGTATATATATATAAGAAAGAGGTGTACTAGTGTTTTTTTTTCTTCTTATTTTTTTTTTTTTATACAAGATATATAGCCGAGTACGAATTATCGTAGGCGAATATAAGTGGCTCGGTTTAAATTTTTTTTCTCTCATCTTCGCGAGTTCGACGCTAAGAGAAAGAAAGATGGAAACGAAAGGGAACAAAAAAAAATACTGGTATAGGAGCAAAAAAAAAAATACCATACACAATTTTGTAGATTGTCCAATAAAAACACATTTGAATATCCTACGATATAAATTTGTATCTATCGTATCTGTATACAGCGGAGCACGACGAATACTCGTAACTCGCATAAATCATCAAAAGAATGAATGAAACGAAACAAAAAGACCGTTCTGTTTTCCATTTTCGCGTATATAAATAAAATATCAACGAATCGAAAAGTTAATGTGGCAGCGGCTCGTCGATATTTATGGCAGGGTTTCTTAAATTAAGTCGATTGGGGGTTTGGTACCCTTTCGTACGTAGGTTATTGGATTGTACGAAATAGGGGAATTGGAGTCGATGATCGAGGTTCTAAAGAGGTGTGAATGTGAAGGAGTGTAGAAGTTGAAATTACATATCGATTATGAAGTTATTATTTGAAATATGCATTAATATTTATGAGTGGATTTTTTTTTTTTGTTTAGGTAAAAGTACGTAAAACTTGTTTAGAAATGTATTCGGAATTTCAAATGTCACGATTTTAATTAAATTTTTGGAAAAAAAAATCTTACAAATGAATAATTTTGTAATGTTGCATTTTTAACTAATCATACATAGTTATGATTTGAAACAACATCATCAACATGGTCATGAATCAGAAGAATTTCACTTTTCATTTCAAGTCGATAAAGATGTTCTGGTGATTTGGTGATTGACCAGAGCGTAACTTTTTTTTTTGGCCATTTTAAACCGTATAAATATTCGCAAAGAAGAGGTTGAAATTCAACTGGGAGAAATTTCAACTAGAAAATTTTATGTTGAAGGAATTAATGCTATGCTCTGGATATTTAAAATGTGGAGAAATTTATTCGTGCGATAGTTCATCATTTATGCATAAAATGTTTTGAAATAAAATTGTTCTTAAGTGTATTTTGAGACATTTTAAAAATTGTTTTTCTGTATTTAAAAAAAAAAAAAAAAAACGAGATTCATGGGTAAATTTTGAATAGTTTTGGACTAAATTACTGATAAATGCAGACATATTTCAATCCTCAAATCGCTTTTTTTTTAAAGAAATAAAATCAATTTTCAAAATTTCTCAAAATACACCAATGGACAGCTTTATTTCAAAGTGTATATTCAAAATTTCATATCATTTTATCCATTAATTATAAAATTATAGCCTAATTGAATTTTCACTTATAAGGTACCCAGAGCATTTGACCCTGATTTTTCTAAAGTAAAGGAGACAAAGGAATTGTCCATTCATGAAATTAAAAAAAGCGAATTTTTGATGAATTTTCTTCAAACTTTGTATAAAAAGTGAAGGTACCTTGGGAGAGTGTTGAGGAATTTTTTCAGATTTTTCAGGCGTTTAGTGTGATCTTAAAATGGGCTTTGAAAATTTTAAGAGGCCTCGTAGGCTCCTATTTTAGAGCTAAAAACTCGAAAAAATTTTCTCGAGTTATTTAGAGTGTTTCCTACCTCCCATATTTTTTTCAAATTTTTTGGAACGGTGGCTCTTTCTACAGCCCTTAAAAACCATTCGTTTCGTGCTTCAGATATCAAATTACCGAATAGATAATTTCTATTTTAAAGGATGTAGAATGAGCCATCACTTCAAAAAAAAAATTTTAAAATATGGGAAGTGTAAAGTACTCTTAATAACTCGAGAAAATTTTGTCGAGGTTTTAGCTCTGAAATAGAGACCCACTAGCCAGTCTCAAAGTTTTCAAAGTCCATTTCAAGCTCACACTAAAGGTGCGAAAAATCTGAAAAAATTCTGTAACGCTTCCCCTACATATCTTCATTTTCATACCAAGTTTGAAAAAATCGATCAACAATTTGCGGGGAAAAAATTAATGTAAAAATCCCTCTAAAGCGCATTTTTTTACCCCCTACCCCCTCCCTCCGTGAAGAGCTTAGACAATCTCTTTGAAAATTTGAAATGAGGCTGAAAAGTCGAATCTCCCAAAAAGCATATCTATGACTTCTACCAAGTCTTCATACTAAATGTGAACTTCCTACATTAATTTGGAGGGCAAATAGGAGAGGAAAAGCCTGGTTTTCAATGCCAAAAAGGGGAACCCCTTCCCATATCATTCTTCCTAATTGACCTAAGAGTTTGATTTTTGGATCAGGTGTACAATTTTTGATTCTATATCGACTGGCATAAACAGGAAAATTTTTTGCAATTTTTACTTCTCAGCACCCCTTCCCCACAATTTGGGCATAACTGGGGATGTCGAGTGGGGGCAGGAGGGAAGGGAGTATCACAACACATTCTTTCACTCAAGCTGTGAAAGTGAATGAAAAACTTGTAAATTATAAAAATTTAGCTACCAAATTGGTTGAGAAGAAAAGAGTAAAATTATGTCAACTCTTCTAACAAGCAATCAAAAGGTATCCTTTGCATGAATTGCATATCTTTAAAATTGAAGGGGCTATGAGAAATGCAAATTGTAAGTTCCTTTTTTATTCGGCGTTATAAGTTGTATGGAATAAAATTTTTTGCCAGGCATGTGAATTACTCTGGGAGTTAACATCAAAACAACTTTCTTTTGACTCCGAATCCTCAGTTACTTGGGAGTCAAGTCGAAGTCAGGAGTCAAGGTCAAAGATTCACCCCGAGGTTAAAATCCGAAGTCGACTCCTGAGTCAATTTGGAGTCGGAGTCAAGATCTGAGGTTGATTCGAGAGTCATGGACATGAAAGTCAATCAGTCGAAACGTCAATCTTAATACACGCCAACGCGAACTAAAATTTAAAAAGCCCAACAAAGTGATTTTTCACTCCATTGATTTTCTTCAAAGCTTGTGAGTCACTCTGAGAGTTGAAATCAAAACCAATTCCTTTTGACTACGAATCCTCCGATTGACTCCGGAGTGAAATTGGAGTGGGAGTCCATGTCTGAAGTCGACTCCAGAGTTGAGCAGGAGTCGGAGTCAATTTGACAGCTTGACTCCGAACGTCAGGGTCATATTTTTGGTTAACTCGCATGCCTTGTTTTTTGATAAGAGTTTGAGAAGCTTTCATGTAGGTGCACAGTTCGCTAAATTTTGAGAGTAGGCAATTTATGCACATAACTATATTTGTTGGCTTTCTCGATCGCGAGAAATATTTTCCTGAATTTTTGATTTTTTCAATCGCTGCCCGTTGTAGTTTTAAATTAGTAAACTTGTTGAAATGACTATTTTTACTCATTTTATCGGTGTACGGTCTACCCAACGCCTGCATTATCTGTTCTCGAATTCTGAAATTCTGAAATTTTTACAATCTTATTTTTGTAATGTTGGTAATACTGTCATTCTCATGCCAGGTGAAGAAATTTAGGCTTGTATATTGTCTCCTCGAGTACAACACCATAGATAACCATTTATCTGACTACTTCTGGTAGTGGGACAGTGAAGGGGTGAAATGGGGCTGAAAAGTCGAGACCCCCAAACGAGCACATTTAGGGCCTCTACTAAATGTAAATACCTAATTTCAACTTCCTAGCTCAATTTGGTGGGGAGATAGGAAAGGAACAGCCCTTCTTCAGGGCCAAAAAGGGGGAAAACCCCCCATATCTCTCCTCCTAATTGACTTGGGAGGTTGATTTTTGGATATGCTATACAATATTTGATTCTCCATTAATTAAGTTAAAAAAGGGCAATTTTTGTGTTCTTACCCCTCAGCACCCCCTCCCCCAAAATGGGGCAAAACTGAAATTTGACCCAAATTTTATCTTCACTTATATATATTTAATTCGCTGCCAAACTGAGCCGATTGACCAAATTGGAGCGATTTTGGTGGGTATCGAGCCGAGTAAATGATTTTAACGTTCGCAAAAAAAAATAAAAATAAATATTTGATCTGGCTAAAAATCATCTTAATGGTCTTCTAGGCCCTGAAACAGATTTTGTTGACACCCCCTCCCTCAACCGCTGTTGGTCGATAGACTGTAATAGCCTGGTTTTCATTGATAATATGACGTGGAAAATCAGACTAAAAATGGATCTTCTTTTATTCGATTTTCGATTCCATCAGCATCAGTAATAAAATTCCGAAATCATTCAGGATGTATCTTTTATTGACTTTTTTCTACTCCTTGTATACTTCTACAGGAATTCATTAGTATTTCTCTCGTCATCGATTCGATTCTAAATCTCAAGAAATTTTCAACCATTCGATGGCAATTTTTTGCATCAAATTAATGTAAAAATACTCCTGCATGTGTGTGTGTGTGACAATTGTATAAAAACTTGTCAAGATGAACTCGACGGTAGAGTATATTTTTTTGCTGAAATTGCCTTGCCAAATGATTTGAGGAAGTTGAAGATAACGATCTGTCGTCTCTCGCTCGTACGTTATATTTTTTTCGACTCCATGCTGCGGATTTGAGATTACGATCGAAAAATATCAAAATGAGGTATAAAGGACAAAACAAAGTATACTGACAAACGAGCTTATCTTGTTTATCGAGTCTGCGCAGTTTATTTAACGCTCTCACTTATTCTGTTGGTATATATCCTCGGGCGTAATTGGAAACGTGCAGTATGTAATATGTACTTTACCTAAGGTTTTGACGATCGACGAAGGTGTCTAATGTCTACTTATAATATGTATTATTACCAGGTACGTGCAAAATTACAAATATCGCCTTAGTACATATTACCGATAAAACCTATATACTTGCATTACACGCGATCTAGGTATATGTACTATTTGCTATGCGAGGTGAGCGGGTAGGTAGAGGTACATCACATCATATCGTCGGTAATAAGTGCATTATAATATAATCGAGAACGAGTTAGATAATATACGAACCTGTTTGGCAAAGTTAAAAGATAAAGATCTCCGCGACCGAACAATTATCATTAATTAATTTAGGTCTGGCGAATTTTTTTTTTTTTTTTTAATTCGCAAATAAGCTCGTGTCATTGACTTGATAGAGAAGCATCGAATAATAATTACAGGTGGATTTTTGGTAGACTCGTAAACATCCCTGTAAATAGTGAACTGATGGTTGGCAATTTGGTTTATAAATCTTTACGAACCCCTTAGTTTTGGAATTTTTTATTTTTATTTTTTTTGTATCGGCGTCGTTTGGCGTCGTTCTTCCACTTCCTCTTCAATAGTAAAATACAGTTTACTATAGAAGCACGAAGAGACTCTGTATAGAGAGATACACAGACACCCGTATCTAACAGCGAGATAGATGGAGAGCGAGAGAGAGATAGAGAGAGAGGGAAAGATGAGTCTTTTCAGAACGGAAACGAAATCTGCAAGCGCCAAGTGAGGATGTATCTTCGCTATCGGATATTTTTTTCTTTTTCTTTTTTTTTTTACCCTTGCTCTCTTTTTTTTCTATATACCGGAGGTTTTTTTCTTTTTCCTTCGTGTTGTGCTTGTGCTTCTCTTTCGTCTTATTTTATTTTAAACATACACAAACACAACTAACTGCCGACATTAAAGACGCGTCGTAAATTTCTCTATCCGTTCGTTGGATCAGAGGAAAGTTACAATCTTTTCACGACGAAATGGAAACATAACATTGGAGTAAAAGAAAGACGTACGTAGATATATACGACGTACAGAGTCTCATGCAAGAAAAAAGCACACACTGGCTAAGGATGGCCGCCACGTTGTGTGGTGGAAAGCGAAGCTATACTGTGTATATGGTGCTGTATTCACGTTGCAATACAATACACTACTCTTCTTGAAAAACTGGAGAAAAAGTTAACGAATGACGTCATTAATTTCCGTTGACTATTTAGCTTCGATACCGGACTGATAAACTGTAGAACTTAGGTTTCCCCTGTATCTATCTATCTATCTTTCTATTTATAGATATATATATATATATCTATGTGTGTATTTTTTTTTCTCTCAAAAAGGTTTTCGGGGCGAATCGTTTATTTGAAAAATGTACCGCTATTACGGGTTAATACAACTTTTACCCGATAAATTAAAATAATTTCCGGAGTATTATTCGAAATAAAAACTGAGTCGCTTATCTTTTATAAAAACGAGCTATAAAATTTTGTATTTATGAACGTAATAATTCATAAAATTGGTATTGGGATTGCGTATATATGGGCGGGCGTGTATGTGTGTGTGTGTGTATACGTACGACACTTCGGATGGTGCTGGAGGATCAGGGCGAGGGACGAAGAGGTGGCATTTTTTTCGTCTTTTACTCGGAATTGGAAAATTAATAGGAAGTGGTGGAATGGAGAGGAATGTGTGTTTTTTTTTTTTTAAACGATGAAGTGAGGTGTTTTGTAAAACTTGGGTCGGTGTTCAAGCACGAGGGTAGCGGAATATTGGACGGGTTTTTGGTTTTGAAACTTTTACTTTGTCTTATTTACTATATATATATATAGATGAGTATCGAAAAGAAATTGAGTGTTAGGAAATTCTAAAGTTTTGATACAAATTTTTCCTAGAACCAGGTTTCGAGTTTTTAAACTGTATAAAAAGCGTTGTCTCGAGGTTTGTTGTTTTGAAAAAATAAAACGTATCGATGTCCTTTTAATCTGTACTTTTTAGCTAAGTTTTTTCATAAATCAAAAGAATATTATATTAAGTGAGATTTTAGTTCAGCTCCTGACTCGTCAAGTTTTCTGTGAAACAGCAGGTTTTCATGGATTTTTAGAGACTTCGATCATATTGATTTCAAAAAAAAAATTATATATTGTATATCTTCGCAGAAAAAACTAAAAGAACCACTTTTACGTGAAAATGAAAATTATCGACTCCGTCAATGCTGAAAAATATTGGAAAATTTCTTTTTCAAATTTCATAGATTTTTCAAAATTTTGAAGTTTGATAATTGTACAAGATGGAGAGGAAGGTTAGCAATTTAGGATTGATTCTAAATCGTAATTCTTTACTGTAATGCTATTTTGATGTTACTTCATAATTTTTCATCGCTCCTCTCTCCCGCCTCATCTTTTGCCAGCATTAATTGGGATGACTTTTTCATTTTTTTTCATAGGAGAAAGATATGATTGAGGAAAAGCAGCAGAATAACGCCAAATGAACATGATGAAAATTAGAAGTTTTATCTTTCTATAAATCCTCTGCATTTGGTTTTCAAATTATACAAAAATTTTCTAATTTTTTTGGTGAAAATTTTCTCGATTTTTTGTGGGAATTTTTTGGTTTTTGGCGAGAAAATTTCAAATCTTTGGGTATAACTTTTCCAAATTTTTTAGTTTTTAGTAAAAACGTACCAATTTTTTGGCAAAAATTTAGCATATTTTTTTCTGAAAATCTTTCGATTTTCGATAAGAAGTTTCCAAATTATTTAGTACTTATGAATTTCCCAGAAACTTCAGTTTTTTGTGGAAATTCGCAACCGTTTATTACAAATTTTCTGTTTTTTTTTGATAAAAATATTTCAAATTTTTGGGGTTTTTGGTGAAAATTTTCTAATTTTTTGGTAAATATTTCCCACTTTTTTTCGTTTATGCTTTCCAATTTTTTGATAAAAGGTGAAAATCGTTCAATTTTTGATAAGAACTTTCCAAATTATTTTGTACCTATAAATTCACAAAAATTTTTAGTTTTTGGTAGAAAATTTCACATGTTTTGATAAAAATTTTCCAAATTTTGTAAGTTTTTTGGTAAAAATTTCGCAAATTTTTTTATTTAGAATTTTTTCATTTTTTAAAAAAGTATCATTTTTTGGGTTTTTGGCAAAAGTTTTCCATTTTTTTGAGAAAGTTTTCCAAATTTTTAACAAAACTTTCTAATTTGATGGTAAAAATTTCCCAAATTTTTTTTGTCAAGATATTTTTAGTTTTTTGGATGAAAATATTTCCGATTTTTTGGTTGATGCTATAAAATGTCCACATTTTTCGATAAAAATTTTCTAAACTTTTTGATGCTTGTTGAAAATTTTCCAATTTTTCAGTACATAAAGTTTTCCAGATTTTTTTAATACAAATGTTTTCATTTGTTGACACTTGTTGGTCAAAATTTTTCCAATATTTTGTGAAAACTTTTCACTTTTGCGGTAAAATTTCCAAATTTCATGCAAAAAATTTCAGAATTTTCCAACTTTATTATTGAAATTTCCCAATTTTATGGTACAAAAACTTTCAAGTTTATGGTAAAAATTTTACGTTGATGTGGCAGAAATTATTCAATTTTATGGCAAAATTGCCAGATTATATGAAAAAAACACCAAATTTTATGACAAAAATTTCCAAATTTCATCGTAAAAATTTTCTGAATTTTTTCGCAATAAATTTTCCCATGTTTTGGTTTTTGGTAATAAATTCTCAAATTTTCTCGCTTTCTAATAAAAATTTTTCAGTTCCTCAGTACAAAGTTTTCTAATTTTTGTGTGGAAATTCTCAAATTTTTTGATTAACATTTTTCAACTTTTTCGGTTTTTGTTGAAAATTTTCCAGTTTGACTTTGAAGATTTGAGGCTGTAATTCTTGAGGGTAGCCTACCTCTCTATAGCTTGCAAAATGATTTTTTTTTTCAGTTATAAAACTTTCAATTTCTAATCGAATGAAACTGTCACCTTTTTATAGCTTTCTAATGAAGTCAAGAAGAAAAAAAAAAATGAAAAATCACTTCTAACGATTTTTTTTGCTAAAAATATCCGCATGGAGGTAATTTTTGTTGAAATTATTTGTTTTAAATTCTGGGAGTTCAAGAAAATGTTGAAATTTTGGAATTAAACGACTGTCGCTCAACAAGTTAAATTACTTCGATATATATCTCAAGCAGGAGAAAAATGGGGAGGGGGAATCTTTGTTTCTTTATTTTTAGTAGATAAGTTTTTTTTTTTTTTCACAAAACAGTTAATTTAATGTCAATAATCATCTTTCAATTTACATTTAAAACTTTATAGTCAAAGGGATGCGAAGACGAGAAGTCGATAGTGATGTACGTTTAAAAATAAAAATCAAATCATAATCCTGTAAGCTGCTTCTCAGCACCTTACAAAACTGCAGAAAAAAATTGATCAAAGCACCGTGGCGAGTGTAGAAAATATATTGAAACTTTTTCACACAGATAGGCTAAATTTTACACGCGCCCGAATTTAATTCATACACGTACCTCTGTGTTGTGTATTTTCATCGCTATGGAAATTTCACCAGGGTAACCATAGGGTATGTTGAGGTTATACGTCCTCTTCTGTAAAATGGTAAAATTTAACTCGCGTACAACGGATGGACGAAGTCGAAATAACGTCCAATTGAAATATTGCGGTCTGCTCGTTAAATTTTCGGAAATTTAACCCATTTGTAAAATGTGCTGGTCAATTGGTCATTTACCGAAAGAAATATTGCTGCTGTGTTTTGCATTTATTTACGTTTGATTGTGTATATAGCTTTTTTTGCTTTTATACAGCAGATGAAGGTTTTTCTGGTTGTGTTTTTATTTTTATCTCCCCTCCCCCCTTCCCCCCCTAATTTGTTATGTGTCTTAATTATTTAAAGGTATGCTGAATTCGGTTGTGGAATCAAATGTAAATACTACGTATCGTGTATATTAGCTTTTTATCAGTCGCACTTCCAATCTATCTGTTATCGTAGGTCTTTTTTTAAGTCACTTGAGCATGTTTGAATTTATTATTCGTATATTAGACCTACTTAATTGCGTGCTAGGTGCTGTGAACCTGCTCGGTATGTATGTAAGTATAAGTGTATTATGTGCCAAGCACGTGGTCACGTGTAAATTATAATATGTATGTTTACTAGGCACATGTTTACGCTGCATAGATACATACGTTGTGTGATATTTGTTGAATGTAAGGTACATACACAAATTTCGCACAACGACGTAGTAGCAATACGTTTTGATTAATTATATCGGTGCCCGTACAGAACTGCAGAACTGTTTCAGCGTAACATTTTAACGAATGTGTGTTACTTTGTAGTAAAAAGGCACTCGACGAGTCGGTACATATGCGAGCGTGCTAAATGTTGCAGCATTTGCTGTTAAGACACAAATTAGCCGAAGCTAAAATAATATTAAGTACAGCTTTTAACAGACATTCTCGCCAGTTTTTTTTTTTTTTTTTTTTTGACGAAATGTGTACTAATGAAAAGTGTGAATTTGTGTTAGCTCGTTTGAAACAAGTACATTGAGTAGTAAATTTTTCGACTAGATGATTTACGTGTCTAATAAATATTTACGAGCGTGTCGTCGTGTAAGCGTGCGAATTTTACGTGCGAGTAAATTGCGTGTAAGAATTTTCTGAGCATTTTGTTACGCATGAGGGGCTGAAGTTGTTAATTCTCTGTACGAATAATTAGAAAAAAAATGTGATTTTGTCAGCTTAAATGTGTCTGATAAGTGAGGTGAAAAAAATATTACAATTTAGTACGAGGGGAAATTGATTTTCCGATTACAGTGAATTTTGGCTGTACTCATTTTGAAGAGCACACTTCAACCTTTATTTTGAGTATAAATATGTGATGATTTAGATACGAGGAATTTGTGTCGCAAAACTTTAAATTATACTGTCGAAAAAATTGTATTATTGTGTTCGTTTTTCAGTGGTGATTCTGGCTCCGTTATGATTTTACTTTCAATTGATCAAAATTGTTAAGCTTGAATGGGAAGGGCGGTAAAGGGGAAGGCAGGATCAACTTTCATTTTACTTGAAAAGAAGGAATAGAAAATAGTTCAAATCTCTTTTTATGAAAATTACCACTCGAAATTTTTATTTTTAAATTTCGAATACTTTTTGCAAACTGGAAAATGTCTTAAAAATGTGAAAAAATCCTTTATAAATGTCAATTTTTCATTTTTAAAGTGCAAAATGTTCAAAAAAAACCTTACAGGAAATCGATTGAGAGCACAATGAACGCGCAAAATTGAGAAATATTTTTATAAAGCGAAAAAAATATTCGAAAAACGTGACAAAATTGATTAAAATGTCATTTAACAGCTTAAAAAACGAAAAAAAAAACAAATCAAAAATGAAGAAAAGTCTTTATTTTCTTTGTAGGTATAAAATTGCGAAAAAAATCGTTCAAAATGCAATTTTTCAATTCTAAAAACGTACAAAAAAATCCTCAAAAATAACAAAATTTTTCGACTTATACATTTGAAATTACGAAAAAAAATTGAAAACCTGGCAAAAAAGTTACTTTTTCTGGGCTATTCCGCTTGTAACATCTGGTGGAGAGGGGGGGATGAATTTTTAGTCGTCTCAGATGTGTTAAAAAAAATAGAAAAAGTGAAATAACCCACCCGACTTCATATCGAATTTGTGCTTATTTTTTCACCACGTATTGCCCTCGATATGGGCCACCAAAAGTCAATGTAAGTCGCCTAGATTCGCAAAAATCGTTAAAAATAATTATAAATCAATGAAAAACAATCGAAAATTTCGTAAAAATGCTGGAAAATGTGTGAAAATTGGTCGAAAATTTAAAGAAAACTGGGAAAAATTGTTGATAATTGAATAAAAATTTGTCAAATATGGGTAAAAAGTGCAGGGAAATTATCGAAAACACCGACAAAAATGTCGAATAATTAGTGAAATGTGACCAAAAATTTTTAAAATCTTTGAAAATTGGTGACAACTTTGGTACAAATGAGTTTAAAATGATGAGTTTTTCGTAATTTCGGATCAATTTTTGGCATTCGGTATGCATTTCTGTCAATTTTTCTACCAAATTTTCCGTAATTTTTAGTGATTTTTGGTCAATTTTCACCAATGTTATGCGATTTCTAATCAATTTTCTTCACTTTTTATTCATTTTTTAACATTTTTTCGTAATTTTTGATCATTTATCGAGAATTTTCAACAATTTTCATTTAACTTTTACACATTTTTTAAACATTTTTTCGTCATTTTTATAAATTTTTTGCACTTCTAACACATTTTTGACAAATTTTTGCACTGTTTTCAATGATTTTCACTTTTTTTCCCAGTTTTTAGGTGAAATTTCACATAATTTTCAATATTTTTTTCGTTAATTTTGATCAGTTTTCAAAGATTTTCAACAATTATTTTTTTTTTTTCATATCATCGGTTGGTTTTCACACAATTATCAACACACACTGTTTTGTGATTTTTGAACATTTTTTTTTTTTGCATTTTGCACGACTTTCTGTCATTTTTTTCACCTCATTTTCGACGATTTTCAACGATTTTTCTCATATTTTTGATCAAATTTGGCTCAATTTTCTATGGTTTTTCGTGATTTTTGATCGATATTTTTGTCTTTTGTTACGTTTTTTTGTCAAATTTTACCCAATTTTCACGTATTTTTTAACATCTTTTCGCCATTTTTGATCATTTTTCGTAGTTTTTGATCAATTTTTTGTTTTTTGTTACCTTTTTTTGTCAGGTTTTTACCCAATTTTCAGTAAATTATAACGATTTTTTTTCCATATTTTTAGTCAATTTTCACCCATTTTTAAAAATTTTTTCGTCACTTTTGATCATTTTTCGTGATTTTTGTTTAATTCCTTGTATTTTTCATTGTTGAAAAATTTTTTCTCAATTTTCAATGATATTCCCTTTTTTTCTCCAACTTTAGGTTATATTTCACGCAAATTTCCAATGATTTTTAACGATTTTTTTTTTTTCATAGCATTGGTCGATTTTTGCACAATTTTCAACAAACTTTTTCATGATTTTCAACGATTTTTCTCATATTTTTGGACAATTTTAGCTGAATTTTGTACAGTTTTTCGTAATTGTTAATCACTATTCTTCCTTTTTTAACCCTTTTTTAATCAAATTTTCGATTATTTTCAACATTTTTTTCGTTATTTTAGATCATTTTTCGTGATTTCTGATCAATCTTTTGCACTTTTCACACATTTTTGATAAATTTTTACTTAATTTGCAAAGATTTTTCCTAATTTAAGATCAAATTTCAGCAAATATCCAACATTTTTTCGTAATTTGGACCAATTTCCATTGGTTTTTAACGATTTTTTTTTCTCTCTCAAATTATCTGTTGATTTTTACACAATTTTCAACACACTTTTTCACGATTTTTGATCTTTTTTTTTTTTTGCATTTTGCACATATTTCGGTCATTTTTAGCTCAATTTTTTTCACTTTTTCGTGATTTTTGATCAATTTTTTGCCTCAATTTTGGTCAAAATTCAAAAAAAAAATGGAAAAAGTAAAGTGACATGTGGATTTCTACTAAGTCGAGGACGCTGAATTTGATTATCGGTTTATTTTTTCGATTCAACCCCCCCCCCCCCCCCCCCCCCCCCCCC
>FIZR01014640.1:0-32070 GCA_900060175.1 Ferrisia virgata | reverse complement strand
GGCTGAAAAGTCGAGACCTCCGAAAAGCATATCTGAGACCTATACTAAAGTACATACCAAATTTCAAAATTTTATCTACCTATCGTCATGGGGGGGGGGGGGGGGGGTAGGAGTGGAGTATGCGAGCAACAAAGTCAAAAAATAAGGAAAATCTACCAACAAAATCACATTTTTGGGCTGTCGAAACCCTCAAAAGTACGTTTATAACCCCTACTTAATTTAAATATCAAATTTCAACTTTTTAGCTCAATTTAGAAGCGAGCTATACGAAGAATAAACTCAAAACATAAGAAAACCCGGCCGAAAAATCACATTTCCGAACTGTACGCAGATGAAATGGATCTAGAAAGTCGAAACCCGCAAAAATCACATTTATGGCCTTTACCAAGTCTACGTATCAAATTTAAACTTCCTAGCTCAATTGGCTGGAAGATAGCAGAAGAACAGCCCTTTTTCAAGGTCAAAAAGGGGAAAATCCCTTAGATCTTCCCTCTTAGCTCACCTAGAAAGCTGATTACCGGTTACATTATACAACATTGGTTTGTCTATCGATTGACTTAAAAAGAAACAATTTTGGAGATTTTAGCCCCACAGCACACCCTCACCTAAATTTGGGCACAAGTGAATTTTGACCCGAGGTTGACCCCAATCCGGAATATCAAATTGGCCACCAATCTAAGCCTATTTCTCAAATTTCATCAATTTTGGTCAGTATCAAGCTGAGCAAAAAATTTGTAGTTTTGGAGAAAAAAATGAACGCGGCCAATTCCACGTCAGAATGACCCAAAAAGTAATTTGAGTCTTTCAATTTCCCTTAATTTTTTTTTGGTACGGAGATCACTCTCATTTCGGTCTTGATTCTTCAAGGAGGGGGGGGGGGGCTTACAATTTTCGATTAAACGCGATTTTTTGTCAAACAACTCAACGTTGAAGACTCATATTATTTCAGGATTGGTTAGACTTGGGATAAATCTGTTTACGCTGTTTTCTAGGTAATTCAATGAAGATTAAAAATTAATGTTTAGAATTTTGAAAGCTCAAATTTGAACTTTTGAAATGAAAGCTCAATTTTCCATGATGAGTGTAAAGGTTGAAAATTGACATTTTAAAATTTGAAAAAATTATCACGAACAGAACTTTTTTATGCTAGTTTTAACCAATTAATTTTCAAAATGGGAATATAACACCCCTAGAAGGCATTGCGGTTATCAGTTTTAGTAAAAATTTAAAAAAATGATAAACGATATACGAGTCCCTACTAATTTGAAAACCCTGGTGTTTGATTATCAGATTATTTTATTGATCAGAGCCCTCTAAACGCTCCCACCCCCCCCCCTCAATATGGTCAAAATGTAAAAAAATAGAAAAAATAAATTGGTATATCGATTGTTACTAATTTGAGGTTGCTGAGTGTGAATTTTCACTTATTTTTTAGGTCCGTCACCGAGTGCCTCTTTAGCCGCCTAAAAAATGTAAAAATACTAAGAATCAACTTTTTTCATTTTTTAAAATTTTGACTAAATTTAGGGGACGGGCGAGGGCGTTTAGTGGTATCTAATCACAAAAAAATAAGCTGATAATCAAACTCAGCTTTCCCGAAAAAGTAAAAATCCATACATCAAATTACTTTTATTTTTTTTTTGAATTTTGAACAAAACCTGAAATTCCTATGCCCCAGGGTATTAAGATCCCATTTTGAAAATTGATCGGTCAAAAATAACATAAAAAGTTCTATTCACTGCAATTTTTTTAGATTTTTAAATGATAGCTTTCAACCTTTATACTCATCATGAAAAATTGAGCTTTCATCTCAAAAGTTCAAATTTGAGCTTTCAAAATTTTAAACATCAATTTAAAATTTTTGTTGAATTGTCAATAAAACCGCGTAAACAAATTAATCCCAAGATTAACCAATCTTGAATTATGAACCTTCAAAGTTGAGCTGTTTGACAAAAAATTGCAATTATTCAGAAATTGTAACCCCCCTCCCCCATGGGTTATGGCCGGAATTACGGGGATTTTTTTCAATACACCGCCGAGAGAATTCCCATGCGGAAACGGATTGTAGAATTTTCCCACAGCACTCCCTACCTGTCGAAAAAGGCGACTTAAAGAGAACCAGGGGAACCCTTTCCTCCCTGGTCTATAAGTAGCCTACTGTAAATATTTTAATAATTCACTCTCCACATATCAACACATAGGTACAAATAGTTCAGGCTTCTCCACGCTGAGAGGGTAAACTGGCTACCATTAGAACACCGTTGGCTAATCCACATTAGGCGAAGGAAACTTTGTCTTTTTGTCTGGTAAAGAAGGAGTGGCAATCATAATAGATGGTACGTACAAACGGATAGCAGTTGTCAGGATTGATGCAGCTCCATCCACCATAAGTGTCATCCAAGCATATGCCCCAACCAGTGCAGCACCAGATGAAGAAATTGAAGAATTCTACAGTGTCCTTGAAGAAATACTGGATTCACTACCTAGAAGAAACATAAAACTGGTGCTTCGAGACTTTAATGCCAAAGTTGGGAAGACTGATAGCAAGGATGCTTACCATGACGTAGTTGGTAGTCATGTTTTAGAAATAAGGAATGAACGTGGAGATTGGCTTCTCCACTTCTGTGTGGAACAGCAATCTGTGCTGGTGAATACCTTGTTCCAGCAACATAATCGCAGACTATACACATGGAATTCGTGTGATGGTCACACTCGTAATCAAATTGACTACATTCTAATTTAGAAAAGGTAGAAATCTTCGATCACTAAAACCAAAACATATCCAGGAGCTGATGCAGCATCAGATCATCAACTTCTGATGGCAGGAGTACAGCTGCGAATCTGCCAAATGCCATGGCAACAACAAAGAATATAAGCCACTGAACAGATCAATCCAGCAGTGTTGTCGTAGAGACAGAGAAGCCAATCTGAACCAATCCTGCAATGAAACACTGGAATATCCAAACCTCAATGAGACCAGTGCAGTATACAAGAAAATACATCAGATTGTTAGAGATTTTAAACCCAGAGTTCGCGAGATCAAGAAAAATGATGGCACAGTTGTGTGGTATTCTAGAGAAATCCTGGACAGCTAGAAAACATAGTGCAAGTGGTTGTACCAAGACAGTGGAACACCAGAGGTAAACCAACTGATTCCTACAATCGAAGCGACATGTGAAGATGAGCCAAATATCCTACTTGATGAAGTAAGGGAGGCGGTGAATGCGATGAAGAAACGCAAAGCACTTGGTTGCGATGGTATTGAAGTTGAATTGTGGCAGGCTTTTGGTGAAAACGGAATCAAAGCAGTATGGCAACCCTGCAGTGTGATATGGCAGAGTTGTAAATGGCCCACTGAATGGTGTAAGTCGGGGCATATTCCCTTGCATAAGAAAGGAGATGCAAGATTAAGCTCTAATTATCGAACAATCGCTCCAATTCCACACAGCAGCAGCAGTCATGTTACAAATTCTAAACAACCGGATCAAGGCATCATATCTACACAGGCAAATTCAACCTGAACTGGGTTCATGCTAGGAAAAGGCACACTGGAACAGATAATGAATATCCAGCAAATCATCGAAAAGTGCAGAGAGTTCAACATACCTGTATTGATGTGTTTCATAAATTCATGAATTGGAAGAAGCTCTTGCTCTTCAAAGTTTTAAGAGAGATGGGAGTCCCTGCTCGTATAGTAGATTTGATGGAGTCCCTACATGAGTTCAATTCTATGGTGGTAAGAGTTGATGGTGAAGAATCTGAGGTTTTGCAAACAGAAGAGGGAGTGCCTCAAGGATACATATTATCTCTCCAGTTATTTAACATCTACGTTGAGCACATAATTTGCGATGCACTAGAACATTGGAATGGTAGTGTATCCATTGGAAGATGATACCACCTTGATTGCTTCGGATGAAGAGGAAATGGCTGAGCTCTCCAACCTTATGAAGATGGCCAGAAAAAAAATTGAACTTCGTATTAATACATCAAAAACGAAAGTCATGGTGGTGGATTGGGCCAAGTGTTTCCCAGTTTCTACGACTCTGAGCGAATACAAACACGTGAACGCTTTCGTATATTCAGACTCCATCATTGAAGCAGATGGAGGCTCGTCGACAGAAATACAGTGCCGAATCGCTCTGAGCAAATCAGCTATGACCAGACTGCGTAATGTCACATGTAATAACAAGATCTCCAAAAAGACAAGCAAGAGACTTAGACAGTCACTTGTTTTCTCTGTTTTCCTATATGTCGCAGAAACATGGACATTGAAGGGAGATAATAAAACAAGAACCGCAACCTTTCCGATGTGGGTCTGGCAAAGGATTCTGAGGATACTGTGGACAGTGTGACAAACCAACATTATTCTAGGGTATTTTGGACATGTGACCAGCAGAGAATTCTTTGGTAAGGCCCCTTGTAAAACAGGGAGAAGAAGATCTCCGACCAGGTGGTCTGATATCATCAAAGTGCGAATGGGCTCTGTGGTAATAACTGCTTCACAGGCACTGGATCGTGATAGATGGCGCGCCTTTCTAGGTGCAATATGGTTGTAAGAGACTGAGACCTATTGATGATGATGATGATGATAACTGAAAGAAACTCGCAAATGAACCAAAATAGAAGTAAATAGGTTAAGTGGCCAAAAATGGTCGTAATGGTTTTCTAGAACCCAAAAACGGATTTCGTGGATATTTCATCATTGTCTTATCTGCCGTAGGTCGATAGACCGTAATAGTCTGTGGTTTTTATTGAAAATATGACACAGAAAATCATTCTAAAAAGGTAAAAATCTGCCAAGTTGTAATTGCAATGTTACACGACGAGATGAGGGGTTGATTTAGTATAGACGAAAGATACGATACGACGAGGAGGACTACGAGTTGTAAATTACATTTGCGACCTGTTGAAGTCTCATTTCGACTTATTTCGATGTAGGTGGAGCAGCATAGCAGGTGCCTATTTCAAATGAATAATAATGAACTGTAAGCTTTTTAACTAAGCTCTATTCAATCGTAAAATTATTAGGATTGTTTTTGCATAACTATCGCATCGTAAATAGGAGGGGTTCGTATACCACATAATATTTTGTATTTCTTTGACTATCGTTAATGACCAACGTAGCACTTATTATTATGGAAATTGCTATAGATTAACAACCAGCCGCAGGCTAGGGTGGAATTTTTCGTAATCTGCGCCAGTCGAACGCTAACTCCAAAACTTTCTTATCAGTTGTTTATAATTAAACCACGATATAGTTGGAACGATCGTAAATCATACCGGTATATTAAATCGTATATCGTCAGAAGTATTACGTACGGTATTTTCTATATCGGTTTTCAAATCGAAGAATAATAATACCACGTATAAGGATAAAAGAGGGGCTACGTATGGTTGGTATTTTCCCATACATACGTGTGTCCGTCGCATGCCATACCAAACCGTTCGTTCATTCGATCGACTACCAAGCACAGCCAGATAAACTACATAGTAGTTTACTGGAATGCCAACGAGTCACAGACTTAGGGATGCTCCCGAGGGTGTAATTTATTGAACCATAGCTCACCTACAGATAATTCATCTTTTTTTTTTTCAACCTCCCCTTTCAGTAGTAGTAGCAGTAGTAGTCTAGAAATACGTAGTATTATCTTCGGCAACGAGTTAATTTAACAAAATATTTTCTCTCTATTTGTCCGCAGCAGCGTCCACTAGAAAAATATTTTTTCCGCCATTTTTCACGCATCGAAAGATTTTATTTTTTTATTTTTCGAAAACCCGTTTTAATTAAATTTCACCATCGTTTTGCGAATACCTCGGCCAGCACAATCCGACAAACCAATGCGTCGAAAAGCTCTTCTATATTTATTAAAATATGTAGAATTAAAATCCTCCCCGGTACATGCTACGTAAGCCTATAAAAGGGGATCATTCGAGTGTAACATTAAATGACCACGATGAATTCGCTGCGTGTAAATGGTAACACTATTTAAGAACCTGTACAATGTACACTACTCTCACCGCCCCCTCCCCCCCCTCCCCTCGCCCTTTCGCACCATATAAGAGTACGAGGTCCCATATGTAAATGTGCGAAAACCAGAAACAACCGAGGGACTGCTCTTTTTAATTTTTCGCCTTCGCCTTTGAATAATTTAAAGCGTTTTTTTTTTTTTTTTTACTTCTTTTTCACGCTTTTTAATACCGTTAGAACTCGACAATTATTACGGCTCTTGTTTTGCAAAGGGTGTGTTTGGAATAGCGTCGTTTACGCGTTTTTATTTGTTTTTCTTTTTTATACGTATTTTTTTTTTTTTTATGTTTAATATAGGTAAGGTGCATTTCATAAACAAACGCGTTGCACCGCATCGTTTCAATTATTTCATCTCTTTTTGAAAGATTTTTGCTTTGTTTTCTGTTTTTCTTTTTGCGCAATGTTCAAAGTTATTTCTACCAGTTGGCGGGGTTATTAAAGCGAAGAAAATAGCGCAAATTGAGCCTTTGCGAGCCAGTCATGCTTATGGTATTATTCGTGTAAGAGGTGAAAGTACACAGAATGGGAAATTGGTATGGAGAAATATGTGTAATCAGTTCGATTGTTGAAAATATACATCAACCGAGTAGCCGACTGGTTCGTTTGAGAAATCCTATAATAATTAGTAGGCATGAATAATTAACTAAAATTTGCAGATCTACGCAGCAATACTGAATTATTGACACCTTTGAACAAGTCAAGAGTATAACATCAATACTCAATATTAAACACTTTTCAGTATTTAATAAAATAACAAAAAAATTTTAATTTAAATTAACTAAATGAAAGTAATCATTGTGGATTTGTATTTCTAAGCCATTAAAATTAATTAAAGATAAGTAAAGTATAATAAGACTAATGAAACAGCCAGATTATAGTGGATAGTGGCATATTATAATTTCAAGGTCAAAAAGAGGAAACCCCTCACATCTCCCTTCATAATTGACCCAGAAACTTGATTTTTGGATATGTTATACAATTTTTGATTTTCTATCGATCGACTCAAAATGGAACAATTTTTGTATTTTTGGACTATCAACACCCCCTCCTCCCAAAATTGGGCAAAACTAAATTTTGACTCAAGGTCATCCCCACTCATATATATCTAATCCGCCGCCAAACTGAGTCGATTCACCGAATTCGAGCGATTTTGGTCAATATCAAGCAGAGTAAATGATTTTAATGTTCGGCAGGAAAATAATAAAAATAAATATCTGAAGTTGCCAAAAATTGCCTTGATGGTCTTTCAGAACCGCAAAACGAATTTTGTTGGTATTCTCTCCCCCAACAACCTTCGTTGGTCAATATACTGTAATAGCCTGATTTTCATTGACAATATGACATAGATAATCAGGTTAAAAATCGAAATTATCATACAGAAAAACTAGCAACAGATTCGTGCTCAGCAGCTCAAAATACCCCCATAAATTTCATTCGCACAATAAAAGAACTCAAATTTAAAAAATTCACATTTTTATCTAAAAACCTCCGACAAAAATGGGTAAAAAGTGCAAAAAGTTGATCAAAAATCATGAAAAAATGTTAAAAAATATGCGAAAAGTGACCTAAAACAATAAAAAAATCGTTGAAAATGATTGAAAATTGGGTAATAAGTCGACAAAAATTGCGTTAAAAATGCATAAATAATTCGTTAAAAATTATTAGAAATAGCGTACAAACGCGTATCAAATGCAAAAAGTAGATCAAAATTCACGAAAAATTGTTGAAAATTAGGTGAAAATTGACTTAAAATTGATTAAAATCTATGAAAATTTGGTAAAAAAATTGACAAAAATGCGCAAAAAATGTAAAAAGTTGGCTGAAAATCACAAAGTAATGCTTAAAATGGATGAAAATTGAACAAAAATATGAAGAAAATCGTTGAAAATTGGGTAAAAATTTGCAAAAATGAGTAAGACGTGCAAAAATTAATCAAAATTTTCGAAAAAATTGTGAAAATTGTGAGTAAATTAACGTAAATGTGAAAAATAATCATTGCAAAATGAGTAAAAAATTGACAAAACTACGTTAAAAATGCAGAAAATTGACCTAAAATCGAAAAAAATGTACAAAAAAGGTAAAAACTGAACAAAAACATGGAAACAGGCGTTGAAAATTAGACGAAAATTGGATAAAATGGGATAAAAATTGCAGAAAATTGATCAAAATTAATGGATAATTGAAAGAAATACGTGAAAAATCATTGAAAATAAACCAAAAATCACGAAACATTATCTTTTAAAAAAATTGAAAAACAGGTAAAAACTTGACAAAACAGGCTCAAAAATGTAAAAAATTGATCAATAATAACAAAAATATGTTGAAGATTACATAAAAATTCAATCAAAAAAATGAAAAAAAATCGCCAAAAGTCATAATTTTTATTTATTTTTTAGCATTTTTTTGAGGATTTTTGGTAAAATTTTTGCTTTTTTAATCCATTTTTGTCAACTTTTAACTTGATTTTCAAAAATTATCAACGATTTTTGGTCAATTTTCACTTATTTTTCAATGTTATTTCATCATATTTGATCATTTTTGATAGTTTAAACGATTTTCTTCACATTTTAGTCCAATTTTCACTTGTTTTTTAACATCAATTCGTGATTTTAGAACAATTTTCTGCACTTTTTATCAATATTTGTTCAATTTTTGGACACATTTTTCAACATTTTTTCGTAATTTTAAAGAATTTGTGGTATTTTTTCATTAATTTTTGTCAAATTTTGTCTAAATTTCGATGGTTTTCAACGATTTTTACCTAATTTTCAACTTTGTTTTTAGTGATTTTTGGTCAACTCTCTACACTTTTTACCTTTTCTTTTTCAAATTTTTTCCCAATTTTCACTGATTTTTAAATGCTTTTTTAACATTTTTTCGTACTGTTTGATCAATTTTCTGCATTTTTAACCCATTTTCCTCAATTTTTCACTCAATTTTCAATGATTTTTAACCATTTTTTTCATATTTTAGGTGAATTTTCAATTATTTTTCAAGATTTTTTTCCTGATTTTCGATCAATTTTTCATCTTTTTTACGAATTTTTGTGAATTTTTTATCCGAACCCAAGTTTCGAAAATTGATATTTTAAGTGAACACAAACTAGAATTTTTTCGACAATTTTTGGATTTCTTCAACGGACAGCTGGACACTTATTTGGTCCAATCTGAGTTGTGTTCAGCTGCATTATAAAAAATGAGCAGAATTGCACTGTCTTTTCATAAAATGTTTATTCGGACTCTCCTGACTTGCATTCAATTGTTAAAGGACTTTTTTCATTAAATACATATTTGGACCATTCTGAATTGTATTCATCAATCACTTATTTACACCTTTCCAAGTTGTGTTCAGATGTTACTTCCAAGTGAACACATATTGTACACTAAAAATCAAGCTAAAGAAATCATGTTCCAACGAATGCTTGACTATCAAAAAATAGCCATCTCCTTGAATTGAACAATTCGAAAATAACACCAGATTTGAATTCAATAATACCAATACCAACAAATCGATACATATATATGACGATTTCTCGTCATAAATTAATGCAAAAGACTCCTTCGACCAATGTCGTCACCACCATCACACATAATATTTTTTTTAATCGATCTCGTTCTCCTCTTACTTCATATTTTTATTTGTATTAATTACTTCGAAATTAAGCACACTGAAGTTTCAAAAGTATGACTTTTACTTTGACACAAAACTTCATTCTATCAAGTATGTGAATAAACTGATATCGTCTGTTGTTTTACTTCCCTCCTTTATATAGGATAAAAAAAGCTAGGGTTGATCGTTGGAGGGTAGGAGGGGGGAGGGGGGATAACTAACATCGTACGATGATGGATACCAATTTCACGGTTTTCAACCACGTCAAATCTCAATATTTTATAATTTCACCCTTTTAAACAGTAAACCACTGTTACCAACCGAAACCAATACTCTCAGCGAAACAACATAACACGACAAAAACTCCACGAAATATTTTTAGAATAAACATTTATTAATATAATTACATATATTGTAATCAATAATAATGCAAACAAACCATCTTCCTTTCAAATACAATCGTCAAAAACATAAACTAAAAAAAAAAAAAAAGTAAAAAAAAAAGAAAAAAAAATTTATAATGATTATAACAAAAAAAGAATTAATCGCACGCAAACAAACAAAATTAACTAAAAAAACAAAGGGAAAAATAATAAGCGAATTATTCTATAATGGTGAAGAAGGATAATACAATATATAAATTACAATAAACAATACGCCTCTACTATATATGCAGTAGTAGTAATAGTAGTAGTAGTAGTATTCGAAAAAATAAAAAATTAAAACAAAAAACCTAACACATACGATACGTAAATTTAGAAGGGAAATGCAAAATGAATAAGAAAACGTATCTAAATAAAGAGAAAAAAAAAAATTACAAAAAAATAAAAAAAAAAATTAACTAACAAATGTGGAAGAATCGCTTGTACAGGATTGAGCAAAGAAAAAAAAAAACAACTGAACCCCCTTCCACATTACAGTGCTGCCTTTTAAAAATATTACAAGGGGTAAAAAATAAAAATAGCGAATATTAACACAAAAATACATAAGCTTAAAATTAACCTCTGAGAAAAAAAGAAAAAATTGTTAACGAAATTTATCATTTTTTTTTTTTTAATGTTATGTAAGTAAGTAATTTGTAAAAATGTGTAGGAATTTTTTTTCACTGTTGCGAGAATGATTTCAAAATAAAATTAAAATTCGGGAGGAGACGAAAATCATAACAGAGATCATTTTTATTAAAATTTCTTATACGATTACATAACAAAATACATTAACCAGGAATTTATTAGTAAAATGTAAACAACAAACTTTTGAATATATTGACGGACATCCCTAAACCCCATCTGCGCGGCGGCGTCTATTTTGTACTAAAATATTTCGTAGATGGCAACACTGCGACGCTTTCGTTTTAAACACGAAACATCATCGTTCGAAAAATTCACGTTTCAGTATCGTTAACGTTACACTATCGAATGGAACTTTGTTCAAGCTTCTTTTTTTTTTCAAAATATATTTTCTTTTTCGTAAATATTTACGCGAATATGGAAGGAAAATTTTACGCACGTGTGGGTAGAAAATAATAATTAGTTGTTATTTTCCCAGGAAAAAAAAAGGCGTTAAAAATTGTGTTTTGTTTTGTTACGTTAAGAAATTTTCTTAATTAAATTAGGAATGTCCTACTTATATATTATTTTGTACTTTCAATTGGTAAACATTTTTGTTTATACGGAAAATGAGCATTATATCACAATGATTGAATGCATTGTACTATAAATTTGTTACCTATATATTCAATCACGTAATATATCCACGTCTCAACTATATAAAATAATAACGTATAACGCACATCATACATAACAAACAACTTTGAAAAAATTACATTAAGTTTGTACTTTATCAGTTTTCTTTTCTTTTTTCAAAATATTCTAAAAAAAGATAAGAAAAAAAAAAGTCGTAACGTAATTAAATTAAAGAGAAAACGGAAAAATTCAAAATAAATTAAACGAAATAAATTCAAACTAACCGTCTGCATCATAGAGGCTTTTCAACATTCAATATTATAACTTTGCATTATTATGTTTTCATTCGACACATTAATTTTTTTATTAAAATAAAAAAAAAATACATATATGAAAAACTCATAAAATTAGAATGTTTTGTTTTTTTTTTTTTTAAAAGTAAAAACTGTAAAAATTGTTAAAAAAAATAATATACGTATAATTATAATTGAGTTATTATTGTTTAAAATAAATTAACTATTTTGGCTGATTTTCCTGATAAGAAATGGGAGCAGGAGATAACAAATTTGTACGCTTGATAAAAATCGAATTGACCAGCTTCATTAAAAGTGGATTGATTTAAAAAAAAAATATATATTATTTTCAATATTGTAAATAAAACTCGTCAATTTTGCAAACCTAAAAGTATTTAATTTACAAATTATATGAACATTTTTGTAGAACTATCGAACACCCTATATCTTCCCTACTTCAATTTTAATAAAAAATTAATATTTATTTTCCAAACCATTAGGAAATTATCCGGCAATAAATTTTACGTACTTTTATAGCACAAATCACCTCAATTCATCACCCTCCACCCCTTAATCATTCCACTTTAACGAATCGAGCCAATTCGTAAATTCAACCTACTAAAAACCTTTGGTAAAACTACAACTCATTTAAAACAATTTCATCAAACACTACAATCTTAAAACGAACAAAAAAAAAAAAAATTAGAAAAATCTGACGACGAATTGTTTAGCTGCTACTTTTTCAATACAAACTTGGAAGCCTTTTTTTTTTCAACACGAGAAAAATAGAGAATTAACTATAGGAACATAATAAAATACGAGACAACAAATACCTACGTTTTTAGGCTCCGTATAAACAACACTGTGATTTAAAATTAAATCAACTTGAAATCGAGCAATTAAACAATAACGTTTGTTCATTCGTAAAAAAAAATGAAAAATAAAAATAAAAATAAAAATAAAAATAAAATAATAGAAATCTTATATGAAAAATTTTTAAAAATAATCACGTTATATAAAAAAAAGAGGAAATACTGTAATCCTATTCCTTAAATTTTAATAAGCGTTTAAGCTGATTTCTTTCCATCTCTAGCTACATTTTCATGTAAATCTTAATAAATTTTCTCCAATACTTAAAACTGGTCCTTAAATAGACAAAGAAATAGAAAAAATAAACACTTCCTTACATTACGCGTATCATTATTAACGTTTATAACGTCAAAGAAAATAATTCATTTCAAAATCACTCTTCAAGACTTCTCTTCTTCATCGATCTGATTTCCATTACATTTTTTTTTTTTTTATGATAACATTAACCATATGATTAATAATAATAAGCGTTTTAGGTTACAGATCGATATAAAATATCACTCCTCAAAGGAGGAATTCAATGATAGTACATTAATCACGATGCTCTTGCTGCGCTTAAAGCGCCTCGTAAAATAATTATGATTTTTGAGCGCGAAGAGTAATTAAGAAGTCTTTTGTTCAAAAGAAAAAATTAATTTTTCCGAGAATAAGATTGAAAAAAAAAATACCCTTAAAAATTAATACAACGATAAAAGGTATAAAAAAATATATAAAAATAAAAATACGTAAAAAAACTGCTGGGTGGCGTTAACTTACTACATAATCTTAAGTTTTACTTAAAATTTGTAGGTATGTAAAATATTACAGCGAGAAGTATGATGGAAACGGGTTTTATTTATTTATGCATTTTTTTAATTTTTTTAAAGAATCGATTCGATTATATGAAGTTATACGTTAATTAGTAGGGCAAGAGGGGAGAGGTATATGCGGTAGCATTTACCTCGTAAAAAATTATTTTATATGGCCATGGTATCTCTCTTATATAAAAAAAATTACCGGTCATCGGGATCATTCTTAAAATTAATGCGTATAGGTTTTCCCCTTCATTGTGTTTATACACAATTTCAAAATAATTAAAATTATAATTAAATTTTTCTCATAATATTCTATCTTATATATTTTAAAAATTGGATTCATAATATGTTCTTAATAAATAACTTCGATTAGAGCTGCTCGATTGGTCGAGTCATTGTTGGTGAGGACGGAGATGAGAGGTAAAAATTATTAAAATATCATGTTAAAATTTTTTTTTTTGCAATCTTTTATCGTAAGTTGGCAACATTTTCAAGTATGAATAAAGCTTTTAATTGAAATCAATTATAAAATCTCAAACAAAGAAAAAAAACGATCAAAAATTTCTAAAATGTTCAATTTTGTTGGCAAAATTGAGCTCTTTAAAATAAATTTTTAAGAAATTAAGTTTATTAAAAAATTGATTTTTTTAGGAAAAATTTTTTAAAACCTAATTTTTTTAGTCAAGTTTTTTTTGAAAAAATATATTTTTGAAAACTTGATTTTTTTTTTGAAAAATACAGCTTTTTTAGAAACGTAGGATATACTGAAAATTGAGTTTTTTTTCTGAAAAATTCAATACCTATCTTTGGAAATGCGAAAAACTGACTTGAATATATACATTTCTTAAAATAGTTTATGAAGCTCAATTTTTTTAAAGGAGTCAAATTTTTTGAACAGGTACTAAATTTTTTAAAAGAAATATGAATTTTTTAAAAACAATCTTTTGAGAAATTGAGTTTTTTTTAATATTATTCTTAAGAAATTATGTTTCTTTTAATTAGGTTTTTTGGAAAAATTTAGAAAAATTAAGTTTTTGAACATCAATTGTTTTTAGAAAAGTTTTTTCAATAATTTAGACGTGCATTTTTTGAAAAATAGTTAATTAAAACTCAAACTGAATTTTGAAAAATTTCAGTTTTTAAAAAACTTAATTTATTGAGAAATCTACATCCTTTTAGAAAAGCTATTCGAAATTCAAACTCAATTTTGAAAGAAATTGTAAAGTTTTTAAAAAATTAAGAATTTTGAAAACCGCGCTACTTTTTGAAAAATGTAGTTTTATTTGAAAATTGTTGTTTGCAATTCAAACTTAATTTCAAAGAAATTAAGGTTTTTAAAAAAAATACATATTTTTGAATACCATTGTGAATTTTTTTTTTGAAAACTCCAGTTATTTGTAATTTAAACTCAATTTTAAAGAAATTCAAGTTTTTAAATTAAGTATTTTGAAATCATATACATTTTTTTGAAAATCAGATGTTTGTAAAAACTCATTTTTTTTAAATCTTTTTTTTTTTTTGAAAATTGTTTTTTGAAATTGAAACTTAATTTTAAAGGAATTGAGATTTTTAAAACAATCACGTTTTTTGAACACCATTGTAAATTTTTGAAAAATTAGAGTTTTTAAAAAACTTACTTTTTTTGGAAAATTAGTATTTTTCTTTTTCAGAAATAATTGTTTGAAACTCAAACTTAATTTTTTTTTAAATTTAGGCATTTTTGAAAAATCTAGTCATTTCAAGAAAATTGAAGTTTTTGGAATTATACTTGTAAATTTTTTGAATTTTTTTGGAAAATTTAGTTCTTTTAAAATGATGAAAAGTAGTTCATTGGAACTCAATTATTTACTAAACTGAGTAAAAAATTGATTTTTTCTGAAAAATTTGTTTTTGTTTTAGAAAAATTGAGTTTTTTTTTCGAAACAATTAAGTCATTCGATTCAGAAAACAATCAAAAATTATTAATCCAACAACAACGGAATATGTAGTCAACATGAAATAAAAACAAAAAAAAAAATAAAAATTTTCAAGAAAATACACCCTGTTTAAAAGTTTATCCACTAAAAAATAAATTTTTAAAAATTATTAAACCATTTTGAAATTTGAGTTTAATTCCTAAACCATCCTAATCCCTTATTTTTTTTTCACATAAAAAATTTCAAACGTTTCAAAAATATCATTCCACTTTATAACCCACTTCATCTCCCCCCTCAACCCCTTTCGAGCACTTCTAAAATTAAATATAAAAGCGGTGCAGTATCGACGAGAGAAAAAAAAAACAAAACAAAATCAAACAAATAAAACTAAAACCTACCAATGAAATTTTCTACCGTCCATTAAGTACAATAATTAAAGACCAATAAACAAAAAAAAAAAATTTATAAAAACCTCTCTTAAAATGAAAGAAAAAAAAATAGATGACAAAAAAAAAACCTAACCAAAAGCTAACACGGAAACAATACAACAAAGAACAAAAATCATTTCCGTTTAAAAACACTCGTTGACTAGTACGATACACTAAAAGTCAAAAAAAAAAAATTTAAGAAAAAAAAACAATATAACGAAAGAAAAAAAATACACACACACGTACGTTGTACAGGTAAAATATAAATCGTAACACGTAGTGAATTTTTTTCATTTACAAAAATATATTTAAGAAAAAAAAAATCAAAAACCTAACGAAACAAAAATACTCCTAATCGAAATAATTATTGTAATAATTTCTACCATCGTCTAGTAAAATAATAAGTAAGTATATAACTTCGCGAGACGGCTGTTGAACACTAAACAAAGACACACAAAAAAAAAAAAAAAAAAAAAAAGAAAACGAAACGTAAAAACAATACCCCTGAGAGACTTTACAACAAGTGTTAAAACACCATTAGTGGAATAACCATAATGATTCTTGCGAACAAAAAAACCAAAAAAAAAAGAAATAAAGAAAAAGGTAACAAGAACGTAACCCTATTTACACACACACAATGCAATGACCAAAGAGGAAAAAAAAATTATTACAAAAAAAAAATCACAAGTCGTATATAAAAAATTAACACACATACGACTTTTTTTTTTTTTTTTCGCACACATGCGTTCTAATTTGTCCATTTAGATCAGCTCCAAGTACGTCATTGCGTCTGCAATATCTTTCATTCGAGCATCCCAAAAATGTTGCATCGTATCGTTATCGTCCACCATATTGATGGATAATCCATTAATAGCGGATTTCAACTCGTTACCGTTCATGTTAATATCGAAACAATCCATCGAATCAAATATACTAGTCGAATTGGACGTATCGAGTACATTTTCGATAAGAGGAGTTTGCTGATGCTGAGACACCTTGTTGGTTAGCTCGATGGCGCATTTAAGATCTGCCAGTTTACTCAGCTGAGTCGACGGTGGCGGTGTTTTGACGAAATTCGAAGGCGGTACGACGGTGTTCAAATTGAACAGATTAGTAGATGTGATAAAATTCGAGGTAGTTCCGTTCGGTGGAGAGGTAGGGCTGTGGAATCCATTGGCGAAGGTATTATTATTATTATTATTACAATTTTTCGTGTACAAAGGCGAAGTCGAGCACGACGAAGTCGAATCGGACATCAACGAGTTTAAACTGAACGCATTCTGATCGTTATGGCAATTCAACGATCCGTTCATGATGGTGTTCGCATTGGTGCCGTTGGTCATCGTCAATGATGTCGTTGTTCTTGTCGTCGTAGTCGTAATCAGCGAATTTAACGTATTCGCGTAAGCGGCCATATTCTTAAAATTAATATGATTCGAATTCATATCTAAACCGATATTATTATAATTCGTTGTAATCATGCTGTTGTTGATGTTGATGTTGTTGTTTTGGTTACAATTAACGACCAGCTCGTTGACAGGAGGTACTACGCAATTATTCATGTATTTCGAGGTGGTCAATAAACCATTGCTGTACATTTTAGTATTATTGCTATTGATAGTATTATTATTATTGTTATTATTATGTACAGTCGTCGCAGCCATCATCAATGGTTTTTTGATATCGACATTATTGTTGTTGTTGTTGTTGTTGTTATTATTATTGGCGGATTTAGCTCCTCCGCAGCCGATATTCTTCGGTTTAGAGGTCGGTCCGAAATCGGTCGAACGTTTCAACGTCGACTCTTCGGTAATGGTTACGATAGGATTTTGACATTGGTAAGGATCCCCCTGGACTATCTGTTCCAACTGGGTAGGGGCATCCTCAAATAATTGTTATGTCGGATTCTCCAACATGTAACAATTAGAAATCGGCCTGACGAAATGGTAATCTTTGGTACCGCAATGCGGACAAATTATCATACGGCTGTAGTCGCTGAAATAATTTAATCGTTCGTGGGGTTGAAGTAAAGGCGCGTGGCAACCTGTGCACTGTAATAAAAAAAAAAGAAAAAAAATCCAACGCTCAGGAAAAAATATTCATTCAAAAACTTATCCAATATGCCTAACTACAAGGCTGAAGCTTCTTCTGGCATAATATGTTGTTAGGGGATGCGAATACGGCGCGAGTTTAGGCAACTTATTCGACCAAACGATGCGATATGATAAAAGCGCCGAGATTCTTCGAACTTAGCCCATAGTCCAACTACCGATGATTAGATATCTCGCGAGACGAGATTTCAAAACTACACCGAGTTCTCTTCAATGGATCGAAATACGATTATCTTGACGTCTTCGGTTGGTATTCTGCGATCATCGATTTATGAATTCACATTTACATCGAATCGAGTATCGATTTTCGTAACGAGTCTATCGTAGATTTTAGGTTTATTAACGACGAGAGTCTTCTTCGATTATACTCTACGAAAGAGTGGTCGGTTTCGATTTAATCCAATAATAAAGCGATACGAAATTATTTTAAACGCGAGTTTTTCGAGTGTCCACTGTCCAGCGAATCGTTGAAACGATTAGAAAAGGCATCCTTTACCTTCCAGTTATAGAATGGAATTTCATTCAAAAAATAAATCGCAATTAAGGAAACCACAAATCGACGTACTTAGCTAATTCTTCACTTATAAACGTGGTACAAATAATGCAGCATCCCTCGATAAGCTTTTATCAACGTGTCAATATTATCAAATCATGTTCATAGCAGTCATTACATAGCAGAATACCCTTGAATTTTTCACGAGTATTCGGTACCCTTCCTCATTAATTTCACTGAAATTTAAGTTTTGAAAACGCGAGATTTTCAATACTTGGTAAGTATCTGAAAATTGAATTTAAAAAGAAAACACGAACACCACCAGCGAGAAAAATCCTCCATAATTTATAAGAGCTGAAGAGGTGATGGGAAGGGGGTGGGGTGAAACTGATAATTATTCGTTGAAAAATTAGACAGATATCAAGTCTAAATCATTGGGAAACCAACCAATAAAAATGGTCAAAAATCAATATTTGTACTTTCAAAGGAGAACGATGAAGGAGCGGGGGGGGGGGGGGGGGGGGGACTACATACGAATTATAACCTGCCGGATGAATTTGGACAAGCAGTAACTGTAAGATGAAGAATTTTTAATCCACAAAAACATACGCCCTTTCCTACTCTCCACACAAAATCTCAATGTAAGATTTTCACCTATGAATCCATAGTCATATCCACCTGTATTATCTCAATTTACCTTTAAACCGAACCCGATGACCTAATTTCAGTAATTATGGTTCATATATTCCGATGAGAAATTAATTTTTGGCCTTCGAACAAAATTGTAAAGAAATAAAATAAAATGGAATCATGATACAATCAAATTTTGGGTACATTTTCTCTCCTCTTTCCCCTGCCGGCCTACCTATTCGTAACGTCTTCATAATGTGATGGTCTGACTCTGATAAAAGAGGGCAATACAATTAAATTTGGAAATAAAAAAAAGTAACTTCAGTGACCAATTCTCAGCCAGAAATTTATCAAGAAGTGACCTTGAAACGGTCGATTTCTTACGTTTTTCTGAAGTTTTAATTTTATTTAAATATTTATTATTATTATTTTTTTTTTTTATGTTAAAGTTCAAGAGGTAATACGAACACGATGAAATTTTGTTCTCGTGACTTGATTTTTCAAGCTCCCTTCTTTCCCCAATCATTTGGAAACTTTTTCCCCAATTTTTTATCCTTTCACAACAATATTTACAATAATTTGAAAACCACTGAAAGTTTGAAAAAAAAACATCTAAAAATGATCGGAATCTGTTCAAAATTGAAACAAACCGAAAATTTCATTAAAAAAATACGAAATTAATTTATTTCAATTTTTTATTTCAATGTCGACTTGAAATATGCGATTTTTACCAGTTTTATTCAATGTTTTACAATCTCCTGAATTTATTTATTTTTTAATCTAATTTCTTTATAAAAAAAAATATCCAAAATAGTAGCCCAATGATGAATTTCTGCAACAAAATGACTTTTACTGGTTAAAATCCAAACAATTGATCAATTAATATGCCTGCGAAAGTAAGAGATGATTTTATCGTCAACTTTTTCTATTTTTTTGGGTGGAAAAAAATTACTGAAATCTGCTTTCAAGTTGTCTAGAGAAAAATTGTCAAGACCTAAAATATGGATAAAACCTGGTACCTTTGAAAAAAACATAATATAAATAATTTATCTATCTTGAAAATTGAAGGGGTAAACGTCACTTTTGAAAAAATTAGGTACAAAATAAATGTTTAAGTTTTAGAACGAGTAGTAGGTGCAGAACTGAGCAAATTTTGTGATATCCATTTTTAGCCGATCAGTCAAATTGAAGGGGATATTATAGTATTTTGAACAAAAACAATTCTTCAAAAAAAAAAACTATGTAGGCGTAGAAGTGGACACCAGATTGAAAGTTGAATAAATTTCGTTCTATTTAGTTGTGCCGAACATGAAAATTGAAGAAGCTACGAAAAAATTTTGTACTTGGCAATTTTCAACATAAAATTGCTCGTAGCCCCTTCATTCTTAACGTTATGCAAAGAATAAATTCAACAAAGTGGCAACATTCGTTCGAATTTTATAAGCCCCTTCAAATAATCCATATCGGAAAATTTTGTACATCGCCCAAAATGCTGCAAAAGTCGCCTACTGCAAGCAAGACCACTATTGGGACAAATTTTTTATTCTCAGAATTTAACATTGCTCCAAATACTTTCTTCGCCCTGCCATGTAAAATTTTGAGCGAAAATTTGCTTGAATCGCGTATTTCAATGATGGATCTTGTAGTAGACAACTTTTGTAGCATTTTTAGTCATGTACAAAACTTGCCTATCTCGATTATTTTAAGGGGCTCATCAAACTAAAACAAATTCTGTCCCTTCAATAATGCAGATAGGCAAAATGTGTACATAGCAAAACTTGCAGGAAACTTTTTTTCCTACAAGATCGACCACTTAGATTGATAATCAGGTTAAAATTCTAAAACTGCCCATTTGTTGAATTTTTACACACCTCCCCAGCTCCAGCTATGGTGAGAAAGGAGAAGGGGGAGTCAGATTACCATATTTGAACTTATGTCTGTTAGTACTACAAATCTATGTTGGTGCGATCACTTGAGTCAATAACGTCTGCGGCAGGTTGATATTTCGAAGAGAATTTTCTCTACCTAAAATGTAACAATAGCCCCTTCAATTTTACAACTAGGTCAAAAATGAATATCACCAAATTTGTTCAATTTTTTCATACTTTGAAATTCATTCTGAACTTTATTGTCCTAAGAGTACCACTCAAACCTTCAATTTTCAAGATAGGCAACTTATTTATCTTGCGTATTTTATTGGCGGTATTCAGTTACATTTAAATTTTGAGTGTCAACAATCACTCACAAAACACACTGTATAGTTCAACTAAAGTTACATTGGCGAAGGGAGAGGGGGTGGTCAACATTGCTCGGACACCCGGGACAGGATATTTTCCAAAATATTTGATAGTGGTGGAGGGGAGGGGAGGGGAAGGACGACGAAAAAAAATTTGAAATATCATGAGAAGTATATTTTAAATTCATACAAACTAGATTTTCGGTTCAATGCGACCCCATTGGGAATTTCAAGAATTACTATAAGCATAATTTTTACACCAAATTTAAAAACTAATACGTGGAAGCATTCGAATTACTACATTTTCATAAACTCGATGTACCAGGTGTTTTTAGCCCTTAAATATAAAGTCGTGGAAAAAAAAATATACCCCATTTTCATGCTCATTTTTAGATTCAAATAAACGTAGAAACAAATTCGAATCTGTTGCACCGCTAGCTTCTTCGCAGACCCTTCATTTCACACCACGTACTCTTTTGGAAAAAAAAAAGAAAAGAGGAGGAAAAAAAAGCTCCACATAATCGTCTGCTGTACGACCGCTTTATAAGGTACCACGTATACAAGACTTGTCATCAACATAGGCTACGTAATCCTCGTGTTTGGCTAGCACTTTAACACATACTACGTATGTATCCTACTAACTCAAAGGCCATCTCTATTTTATAAAATACGTTGCATAATTCAAATACCGTGTTCGTTGGCGTTACATTTGATAGTTGACCATTTACGACGATGACGAGAGCGATTCCCTATACAACATGCTTTTAGAAACGCTTCTAATGTAGTACACCTCCTCCTACCTAACTGCACATATTGTATCTCTAGGGTATTAACGAATCGAATAAAAAATTCAGACGACGACTTAACTCTGCTGACCGACGAATGCAGATCATCGCGTATTGTCGTAACTCATAGGCACGTACAACTTTTGACGATTTTACCAAAAAAAAAAAAAAAAAAAAAAAAAAAGGGGGAAGAACTCAACCCATTCGCCATCATCTTTGTTGAATGTGCTAAAAATCTCATTCGTTAATATTCTACTCGGTAAAACCGCGTAAAAATTTCCTGTTCTGTAATTACCGTCGCGTTTCGTATCGTCTAATTACCTTTTTTCGGCCGAGTCGAATATTTCGCAACCGATAATTTAATGTAGAATATTTACCCTCGCTTTGAGAGAAAAAAAAAAGTTAACCCTTTGGTAGCAATTAATCGCGGTTTAATTAGTACGACGACGAAAGGAACATCAATCGTGATACCGATGCGATGGGTACCATTTTTTTCATTGGGATTACCAGAAGATCAATATTAATTGCAACCGATACGATGGTAAATTCTAAAGCAACGTAATAATATCATAACTAACAATAAATGCGTATTCACTTACCCTGACTCTTTCTTGACAACAGGCCATAGCTGCGAATACATCGTAAGTGTACATGCTACCAAGAACCATGGAACCTCCATCGAAAGCTAATTTGCAGTTTATGCAGCGTATTCTAGATCCAGGGGTAAAAGCTTCCAAGCAACGCATACAAATCGCGTTTAAATATTGCCTTCTATTTTCCCTGGCCACCTACGAATATAATACAATGTCTTACTTTAATATTACCAACGTCGAAACATTCTTCAAAATTTTTTTTCTTCCTAATTTACATAAATATGTAAGTAAAATAAACTAGTCATTTAATAAAATTACATCTCATATTACGAATATCCTCATCCATGTTGCATATGTATTTCAAAAAGGGAAAAATAATCTTACAATTCAACGTACAAGTATTCAAATAGATATAGGTAGCTTCAGCTCTATAGGGCTAAATACATATAAAGAAAACATACATCCTCCTGCTCCCTTGTTTTTTTTTTTATGCAACTTCTCATACGAAACCACGCGGTATATACATACAAATCTACTCAAGCTGAAACACGCCGCCAAATAAACTAAAGGCAACCGTACCCAAAACGGATAAAGGTACCTTTAAAATATCTATTTTTAATCTTTTTTCTCTTCGGTCTGCTGTTTTTTATTGCTGCTTCAAAAAAAAAAAAAAAAAAACCAACGCCGAAATAAAAAAAAAAAGAGAAGAAGACGTCAAAAAAGAAACGTCTTTAAAAAAAGATTGTCAAATGTAATTGAAGTTTATAGCGAGCTCTCTTTGAAGTTTTCTAAATGTTCAAAAAGAAATTTCATCTAAATTCAATAACTCTCTCTTTCGTTTTAGGTTTCTTTTTTTTTTTTTTACTCTTCAGTATTCATTCACTTCTACTGCTTGCTTATTCGAGCAGTCGTCCTTGTGTAGTAGTCTCTTCTTCAAACATCGCCCTTACAATAAAGGCAAATGTATTCTTTACGTTCTTATTCGTTCTATCTTTGTCGTATTTTTTCTTCTTTTTTTTTTTTTTGCCAAAAGTGAAATAATACTAAAAGAATAAGCAAAGGTTTTCGTTTAGCTATTCGTCTCTATTTAAATATTATTAATTTGTCTGCGAAAGTGGTCTATCGTACGTTATTCTATGAAGGTATTTTTATTCTTCGTCAGGATATAGATTCAATTTTATCCATATTTTAAAATCTGTTTTCCTTTTGGCAGAATCAAATATTGCCCATTTATCCACCCAAATTCTTCATACTGCATGATTCGTGACGAATTACATAAACTCTGCTCGGTGATAGAGCAAACAAAAACTCACCAATGTAGACAGATTTGCAGATTTTTCACACGAAAGGGGCAAAAGAACTCATTTATTGGTGAAGACGAATTTTTTTTTTGGCATGTTTCGATCAGTTGAATATACACCCCTCCCCCCCCCCTCAAAAGTCTACGGCTTACGTGTCAAATATTAGGCACGCAGTACAACGGAGGGGGGAGGGGTACTCGAAATACAACACAAACCACGTGGAAAAACAGCTCAAAAAAAGGATTTTCAGCCTAGTTTTCGTGGATTAGTGGTACAGAGCAGAGATTAATTTTGAAGTGAATAAGTGAAATTTCGAAAAGACACATATCAGACATTTATTGCAAGTGGCGAGTTCATAATAGATGCGAAATTATCTCAAAATAATTACGTAAAAATTTTGAACCGTTGGTCAGTTTTTTCAACTTGCAATATAACTCAAAGTTCAAAAACTTGCGAAAATTTTTCAAAAAATCAAAAAAAAGGTTTTTTGACGAATTTTTTTTCTAAATGGAATTCTTACGCAATTCTTAAGCCTAAAAAGAGTCATTGATGGTAAATTTTTGCCAGTGTTTCTTTTTTCAGTGATTTGAAAAAATTTCATTTTTTGCATTTTTCCACGATTTTATGAAAAACTAGAACAGAATTTTTTTTTGAGAAACGCCCCCCTGTAATCGATGTAGGGCATTAATTTTACACAATTAAGTGCTATATTTCATTTTTACTCCCACAGCCGATTTTTCAAAGGCCCCAAAAAACGTAATTTTTATTAAAAAAATTACAAAAAATTGTGTTTTTTTTTTGAAGATTACTTAAAAATTGATCATGAAGAGGGGGGGGGGGAGAAAGGAGTAAAAAAATGAAATATCAATCTCCTAGTGTGTAACTGTCTGATGAATTTTGAGGAAAAAATACATATACTTTTTCTCTAATTTTGCAGCACCTTTAAAATTTTTTTCACAATACTGACCTGACTACGAACCCCTCCCTTTCCCTCTCAAAAAAAAAAAAAAACTTTCCACAAATCTTTATCTCAATTCATTTCGAATATGCGCGTTCTCTTGGCAAGTCCGAACTAGTTTGATGACATATGTTTTTACGGCGAACCGAGTAGGCAATTCTATTAACTTGCATACAACGAGTGGAGTAGAGTGATCATTATGTCGGGCATAGGAATTTGTCCTTGAGCCTATAGATCCTTTGAGACTGGTGAAAGATAATTTTTAAGCATATTCATGTTTTCTTATCTCGTCCTTGAGGCATAGTGGTGAGATGAAAAGTCAGGGGGAAGTGTAGTGGAATTTTCGTAGATTTCTCAGACCCTAAATATGACCTTGAAATGGACGTTTAAAAATTTAAGAGGTGCTTTTAGAGTTCCTTTTTTGAACTGACAACTCGGAAAAATCTTCTCGTATAATCAGCAGTATTCTATACGAATTGGAATCTTTTCAATTTTTTTTTCGGAGCGATGGCCTCTTCTGTAGCGTTTAAGAACAATCTTATTTGGACAGAAATTCACGTTTAACGATAGAAAAGAATTGCTTTTTAAAGATCTGTAGAAAGAGTCATTGGTACAAGAAATTTGAAAATTTTCTGATTAGTGTAGAATATTCTTCATAATATGAAAAAATTTTTTCCAATTGCCCGATCAAAACAGAGACCGTCCGTAAAAGCCTCCGCCTCTCCAAAATTTTTTAGATCAGATTTAGGGTCTGAGAAATCTGAAAAAATTCCACAACATTTCCCTCAGGTACCTTCACATTTGTACAAGGATTAAAACATTCCTCATTGCCCCCCCCCGCACTAATGACGTGGTAATCATCTTTTACTAGTGCCTAAAAAGCCCCTTGAACAATTTTGAGGGAAAATAGCTATGTTCAGCCAGCTACAGCTTTTATAGGTTTTGAGTAGATTAAAAATAAATAACTCCAAACCCAATAGCTTCCATCATTTTTTCACCCCCCCCCCCGGTCCTCAATCAGCGGTCCGGGAAAATTTAAAAAAAAAATAGAAAATATTTAGAATTGAATTCTTTAGCGAAAACGTGCTCAGAACGGTTCCAGTAGTTACTCAAGAGAACCAAAACAACCATAAATTATGTTCAGTGGGAGGGGGGAGGAGGCGAGATGTCACCTAAAATTAAGTTTCTGCTTGATAAGTCAATAACTACCAGACCCATCTATGTAATAACTAGAAATTTGAAATCTGCGATAAATTTCCTACCCGACGATACTGTGAATCATTCATTTTGGGAGAATAATACGCTCAAATAGGGAGATTAAAAAAATCAAAAAAAGTTCAAAAACTGTAAACTGTCGTAAAAATTATAAGGAAGTATTTCAACGAGTGAAAACAATTGTGTGACTGATGCTGATAAATCGCAGAACCTACTGCTCACTTGGGGGCTGCGGAGAAGGGAGGGTTACAAAATAACGAAAATAATTGAAACTGGGCTATTTTCAGGGCGAAAATTATTTAAAGTACATTTTTACAAATAGATTTATCAATTTTTAAGACTTGAACTGGGTAGAACACGATGAAAAAAATTTCATCTTCACTACTTAAAATCAAAAGGGTGGCAAAACTACCAACACCTGATTTATTTGGGTTGCCGAAATATCTGGCGAAATATTCTCAACTCGTCACCGAACACCCAATATAAGGGAATTTTTCGATCTTATGCATAACGATATTCTTTGAAGTTCAAATTATGCAATTTTCAAGCTATTTCTTTTTATCCTTCTGGGTTTTATTTCCACTCTCGTAGTACAATTTCAGCCATTTCAAAACATGAGGACACACATTTATCCATGCCTCAACTAAATCGAATATTCTGCTTATTGATAATAATTTCTACGCTAAGACAACTAATCACTACGTTAATCTATGAAATATATGTATTTTCAAATGAAGAAAAAAAAACTCACCTCAACGCTACCCTTAGCGTGTTTCATCGGGCTAAGGAAAAAGGTACCATCGATCAAAGGATACCGATCGTACACCTTCATCGGTCCGCTACACAACACACATAAAACTCTGGACTGATGATGAGCGGTGAGATTAGACAATACAAAAGATCGTATTTCATCATTGCCATGATTTCCTTCATCTTCCATCTAAAATAAGACAAAGAAAAAAACAAGAGATTAGTAAAAAAAAAATAAATAAATAGAAAAAAAAAAAGAGAATTAAAACACGCTTTTTATGAATTCATCTTTCAATATCAACATCTTATGCTCGAAAATATAAAATAATTAAAAAAAAAAAAAGAAAGAAAAAGAAAAAAAAGACAATAACGAGAGAAAAATAATATCTATCGAGAAAAAAAAATACGTATAAAGGAGGGTAGTAAATGGGTATTTCAAAGGGCTCGTTTCATTCGAGATGCTTTGCAAATTAAGAAAGCGGTATAATCTTCGGTCCTGAGAAATGATTTAGTTAAAAAAAGACGACGTCGAATGACGATTTCCAACTTGATTCACCAAACAATTCTTTCTTAATCAAGCTTTCGTAAAAAAGAAGAAGAAGAAGGGAAAAAAAAGAGTACAAAAGTTCGACAAAAAACCCCCACCTACACTGATCGGTGCCTTACAATAAGTTTCATTTACCAAAGACACAAATCTATTTGATCCCTGGCGTTGTAAGTATCGTAGTATCATCAAACTAGAAGCTCTACACAGCTTACTTACCCTACTTTCTCGGCCAAATGCACTTTATATGCTTACCAAAGCGTCGTTGGGACTATACGTATAGGTTTAGGTAAAGGGGAGGGGCTAATTACACCTTTTCAAGTACAAAAGGGATACGTGGCTTCGTGGCTCGTATCAGGCGAAGACTTTCAAATCTTAACCTAATTAATATTTAAATACGTTTAGTCTTCGGAAAACGTCTAATTTACGTTACCTTTTTGGACGTGATCAAATTACTCGACAAGTTGACGTCGTCGCGTTGATGGTGGCTCATCGCGCCTGACTTTGATTTTACGCAACAAGTCCGGCCCATTAAGCAAATGGCTAAAAGTTGACGATATATACGAAACCTCAACGCCCTTTTCGCCAAAGTCATCGTCGTGTCGCGTCGTCGTCAAAGCTTTAAATAGCCCATATCTAGTTTACAATAGAGTCACATCTTATTAAATCTTTTGTCCGCATTGTTCTAACTTTCAATCGCCTATCATCGTCGTCGTAGTTGTCGTCTTCGTAGCCTGTACCAAGAGGGGTAATTCAATTCCCAACAGAATGCAGATAGTATAGTCAAATTACTGCATCTGTTCGCTCCGAATGTAAGAAGCAATTTGACCTCCTCCGTTTCTTAATCTAGAATTTATTCGCAAAAAAAAAAAAATTTGGGTGACGTTCATTCTAAACCCTTTCTTTCCCTTCGAGGATCTACCCTTCTCCCACTTCTTGAAAATGTGCACAACTTTCCTACTATTGGTTCTATGAAAAAAAATTTCAAACAAAAGTTCATTTTTGAAGGCTTCCCTACATTTTTAGTTATTACGAAAATTACGTTAAGAGTAAACTGCGCGCTTCAAATTTCAAAAATGTAATTGCCGAAATACTCAAAAGCAACATACCACATTTCAACCCCTTAGATCAAGTTGAAAGAGGGATACGCGCGGAGAAAACTCAATAAATAAGAAAAACGTAGTAAAAAAATCTAATTTTTCAGGCCTGTGGAGAATGGAAAATACAATAGGGTTGAAAAGATGAAACCCCTAAACTAAAAATTGGACTGGGGCCCTTACCAAACCAACATACCAAATTTCAACTCTCTAGCTCAATTTCGAGAGAAAATATATGTGAAACAAACTCAAAAAAGAAAAAAACCTGTGAGGAGGTGCAATGGGGTTGAAAAGTCGAAATCCCCAAAATACATATTTCAGACTTCCAGCGAACATGCATAATAAATTTTCAACCTCCCAATTCAATTTGGAAGTAATATATTCGTAGGAAAGTCATTTTTCAAGGTTAAATAGAGAAAAATTCTCCAATCTTCTCTCCTAATTCACTTGTCATGCTGATTTTTCAATATATGACATAACTCTCAATCCTCTATCGATTGGTTTAAGAAAAAAGTCAATTTTTTGCATTTTCTCTCTCTGCCACCTTCCCCAATGTACCTATTTCCCAAATTTGACTAATTTTGGTCGATATTGATCAGAGCAGGAGATTTTTAGCTTGGCGAAAAAAATAAGAATAAACGGAACGAATATGAAGCATGATCAAAAATGGTCCAAGTGGTCTTTCAGGACCCTACGCGATACAGAAAATCGGGCTAAAAATATCGATCGTAGCACAAAAGTAGTAATCACAAAAAGTATTCAGAATAAAATTTTATATTTCAAGTGTTCACCGGAATGCTCTCTCCCTTTCACCCCCGCTCGGTTCCCATACTTGACCCTATAGGCAGATTGAAAAATTTCACCGTGAAACACAGTTGGGATCCGCTAAAAATATTTTCACACCCCCCCCCCCCGCTACATGCACATGGCAAAATCGTGTAGGTCTTGATATATTTTATAATAAATGAGATTATGTGATTTTGAATATTTTGCATACGGTGAAAGGCTACTGGAAAAAGATGGCACTCTTGCTAATTTCTTTCTTAGCCATTAATTTCTAGTCAACCCCCCTCCTCTTTTTTTTTCACTGATGAAAAATACTAGCGTCTTAATTTTTATAAAGCGAGCAATTTCAAAATTTCAATCAAATGGCCATTGCAATTCGTGGACGTTGTAGGAATTTTTTTTTTCACCGAAACTTATCCTATGAAAGTTTTGTCTACCTCGATGATTGAAGGAGCAAAGCTATTCCGAATTTCAGTAGCTCCTTCAAAACATTAAGGTATGCAAAAATTCTATATAAAAAAATTTATTTCCAACCCGCTTTACTGAAAGATCCAGTGCAAAAAATCACCCATTTGTAGACATTTTTTTTGAGCAAAATTAAGAAAAATTTTGATGGGGAAAAAATTTTTATAAATTGCGGATTTCAATACAAAGCCCTGTAGAAAAAATTTTTTTTCAACGAAACTTGTCATATGAAAGTTTTGTCTATCTCGATGATTGAAGGAGCAAAGCTCTTCCGAATTTTAGTAGCTCCTTCAAAACATTAAGGTAGGCAAAAATTCAACATAACAAACTTCGTTTCCAACCCACTTTACTGAAAGATCCTGTGCAAAAAATACGCCATTTGTAGAAATTTTTTTTTGAGGAAAATTTAGAAAAATTCAAACTGAAAAATTTTGATGGGGAAAAAATTTTTATAAATCGCAGATTGTAGTACTGATCCTTGCAGAAAAAATGTTTTCTAGCAAAACTTGTCATATGGATGTTTTGCCTATCTCCATAATCGAAGGGGAAGAGCTTGGTTGAATTTCAATAGCCCCCTTCAAAAAATCAAGATAGGCAAAATTTCTATGCAACAAAATATAAAGCAAAAAAATTTTACTGCAAGGTCCAATACCATAATCCGTGATTTATGAGCATTTTTTCTCCCATTAAATTCTTCAGTTAAAAAATTTTTTTGTAATTTTCCACAAATGGCGGATCTTAGTACAGGACCTCGTGGTAAAACTTTTTCCCAACAAATTTTGTTTTGTAGAAGTTTTGCCTATCTTGACTTCTTGAAGGAGTCACCAAAATTCGAACGACCTCTGCCCCTTCATTTATCAAGATAGGCAAAATTTTTTCCTACAAGATCCACTACTTACATCGAACGTTTGATTAAAATTTTGAAATTGCTCACTTGATAAAATTTTAGACGCGAAGAGGGGAAGGAGTTACAAGAGATGAATGGTATCCGGAGGTAATATGCTACATTTTTGTTAAACGTCATTGTTTAGACCTCTCATACGTACAATCATTTTTTTTTTCTTTATCTGCAGTAATTGGACTTTACAATACATCTTGTTTCATATTGTGGTTCGATTTTCTACCACAGTTTCCTTCTCTTGGTGAAAAATTAACACCCAAGTTTACTCGCCAGCGCAATAATCGTGTTAATATTTACACCCTGCCTAAAGACCAACAACGAAGGGAGGAATTTTACATAAAAATACGCACATATCATTTTTATCGGTCCCGCAGTGTAACGTAAGATTGCCAAGCAGCATGAGAAAAAACGTTGTTTATTTTGTTTTTCATTTATTAGCCTTTAAGGGAGATGATACCGCGCGTACAATTCGGCATCGTATTATATTTCATACAACCCTCCTACCCCGGCCACCGTCATCCATTTCACGTTCACACTACTTTCACTTGAGTTAGATGGCGGCGTATTTTTAAACTTTATTCATTTTCACCCTCCAGAGCAACATAGAGAAAGGTAGAGAATACTCGAAAGAGTATATATATATATATATACACACCAAAAGAGTATTCTTTGTATATGAAAATTTGACTCGACGAAAAGCATACGTACGTACCTAACCAACGTAGTTTTTACATCGAAGCCAGTCGTACAGATAGATAGAGAGGAGGAGGGGGGAGGTTATTTACAAGCGAATGTAAATATTGAAGAAAATTTAATATCGAAGATGGCTTATTTAATGTGAACGCGCGTGCATATCTTTGAGCCGAGGACACGTCACCAACCACCATCTAGCTTAACGTTGACTTAAGCTAACACGACAACACTCGAGGCTTTCGCATACGTACATAAGTCATTTGCATTCGGGAAAATTTTCATTTCATTTTACTTTTTTCCTTCGCAAAATAAAACCATAAATTGTTCGCAGAAAAAGGGTGTGAAGAAAATTCATATACAGGTTCGAACACGAGACAATGATCAAAAGAAAAATAAAACACGTAATCAAATATGAAAAAAAAAAACGATCAGAAAATCTACCTCGTTTTTTCGCTTAATATCAGACAAATATTCTAATTACGTTTCGTTGTCAATTATTCAAATGATTTTTTTTTTTTGTTTTTTAAATTAATAACCAACAACGCAACGGTCGACTTTTAACGTCCTAATGAATCCATTAAAAGTTTTAAAAATTCTCATCTCTGAGTGTCGTAGTAGTCGTTGTCATTATCACCGTCGTGCAACGTGGCAAAAAAAAAAAGAAAAAAAGACTACCTATATAGGCGAATATTTTCCACCATAATTTTCCCTTCGTATACCTCACGTTTCAGTCATCCAGTAACAAAATCACCTAAAATGACTCCCAGAACGACCATCGTCGTAAACATTTTAACGCCCGTTAATTTTTGTCGTCTATTGTTTGATTAGCTAAGTTCCAAGTTTTTCTTGTTTTTTTTTTTTTTTTTTTTTTTTTTTTTTTTTTTTTTTTTTT
>FIZR01014639.1:0-23121 GCA_900060175.1 Ferrisia virgata | reverse complement strand
TACATGTGACTAGCGAGTTGTTAGTCACATATGAACAGTTGCTAGATAGTAGCTACTGAAAGACGTATTCTTCAAAAAGCGAATTGAGTGGTAAATCGTCAGTCGCTTATTGCATATTTGTATGCGAGTGTATAGGTTGATAGCTAGGTATACATGTATTTGTAGTAGTAATCGAATAAGGTATCGAATACTTTAAGTCGTTAGTTGTTCAAGTCCTGTTGATAATTGCTAGAATTTTGAACAGCATACAAACGATTTTTTTTTGCAGTCACATGTTGCTTAGGAAACAGATGATTATGAAAATCTTCAGTTGCTTGGATGACTGAAGACAAGCGACCATAAGGAACTTTTAGTTGTCCAATCAGCTGGAGATTTGGTGAAGAAAATTGGTTCCTTTCAACCTAAGAATCGTCGACTTTTCCATTGATTTTGCCAATAGGGATGCCCTAGGTGTGCCTTTTAGGGGTCTCGACTTTTCAGCTCCATTGAATCCTTCCTACCCACAATGCTTTTTTTCAATTCTCATAAAAATATGTCACAAAAATCTGGCTGAAAATGCATCGCTGAGCGATTCTTTTTTTTTTTTTTATTAATAATTAAAAATACTATTAAGTTTAGCTATGTTTTGTAAAAAGATACCCGCATCTATTTCATTTCTTCCAATTTCTATAGAACGAATTCCTTCGCATCTGCTAAAGTAGTTGAACTAATATAATGCGAATAATACAAAGAAGATTCGACCACGTAAACAACGAAATGGAGAACAAAAAGACACACCGTTAAACTTTGAAATTTTAATTTTACAAGTTCGATAAGAACTCAAATCATAAATAGCTCGAAACTTAAAAAAGAAAGAATTCATTAATTTTTTTTATATAATAATAAAAGTAATGATTAAAAAAATATATATTAAAAAATAAATACGATTAGAAACGAGGAAGGAGAAATAAAGAATAAAATCAGCGATCACGATACAGGAGCGTTACATGATAATGGATGAAATTTTGCTATCGAAATTATGAATTAATGACTAGAATAGGCACAGTAATACGTCGATAGGTCAATTTTACTTTTGTTGGAAATGACAAATAATACAAGTTGAATTTCTAATTCTTAGATGATCTAGTTTTTCTTTTAGTGATAACTTTTTTCTTGACTGGATGTTTTTTGGCCTTCGTTATTAATTTGGAACTTTTAACGAAGGTCATGTTTTTCGCATGGCTACCGTAATTCGATAACACATCTATATTAGCTCGAAAATCTTTAATTGCGGTTAGCAATTGATGCATTGTTTTCTCGTCTTTTTCGTGCATCACTTTACGGCCGATTTCTTCGAGAACGGTCAACGATTCGGATTTCAACGAGTTCATCTCGCCATCTTGTTCCGACTCTGCAGGAAGATTTTTATTCATCTCGTCGTAAGATGATAAAACAATGTTGAGCTCTTCGGCATCAGCATCGGATTTCAATTTTTTCAACATCGAGCCGACCAAATGCACATGGATGCAAGTTTTACCATCGGCATAACTGTCGCAAACGCAGTATAAACAGTGGACGCAGAGTTCACACTTATCGCACATTAGAACGCAATCGTCGAATGTACAAGCAGTGGTGCTGACTTCGTAAACGTTTTTTTCTCCGTTCTCGTTCACCAAGACTTTCCATTTACCATTTTCGTAAGGGAATACGCTTTCCATGCTGCAGTCTGCGCTAGCATTATGGGCGTTGTTTATTTCGACAACGTTTTCGGCTACTTTACGGTTACGATGTGATTGGCAATCGATTAATAGTTTAATTAGTCCTTTAGCAGTCGTTGAAACGGTTTTATTGTATTTACAACTTATTTCGCACAAGTTCGATATTTTGCTGTATGAGGTTTCGAAATCTATAGGTTCCCTTAAGCCTAAATCACGTTTTAAATAATACGTCGACCAAAGAGTTATATTAGGCAAATAATTTTTCTCTAAATATGCAGCGAACTGAGTTGTATTTACTGATGAGCGCAATTCTTCAATTAAAGACGTCATTTTATCTTCGGTTCCTTCAGCCTTTTCGATAAAATCGTACAACTTATCGTATATGTCTCCTTGGTAGGCTTCGTTTTCTACCATAGTGAGACATTTTCTCCAATCAGTATCCACGTGTCGATTGGCAATTATATGTAAACAATGAGGACCCATGACTTCGTGCCAATTATCTAGTATAGTCGAATCGTCGTCTGTGGCCAATGCTCGAATCGAAATAGGTCCCACAATGCTGAGCAACTGATTGAAACATAATTTCATAATATCAATTCGCGTATCCGTACTAATCATAAAACAAACTGGAAACATTTCGTAAAAATCATCCAAAATGAAAATAACAGTCAAATGTAAACCTATCATGGTTGATAATCTAAATGTAGTAACGTAAGCAACGCCGTTATTACAAAATTTCAAGAATAAGTCCTTTTGACCTTTCGTCATAAAAATCAAACATTTATCTTTACGTAGCAATGTTTCGTGATCGGTGTCGGTTTTTTTGTAAAATAATATAGGACTTTCTTCATTTTTATCAATGTCGCTAACCCAATCGTCTTTTATCAAATCCATGGGGTAAAATACAGAAGTGGAGTTGGTTTGTTTTTTACGTTCGTTGACGATAGGAATATTGTAGGATTTTTGAATGTTATTCAGATCTTTTTTCGATAATTCGTGTATTCTGTCCAATTTATTCACAAATGTTGAACGGATCGAGTCGAGGACCAATTCCCGGGACATTCCGGATTTCATCTTTTCGGCTATGTGCCTTTTTTGTAGCTTGGTTAGCCTAAGAAAACGGTGGTCCTTATTGTGGCCGTAGTGAGTTGCGCAGACTGAAGCTTTAACTCGACCAGAACTTTCTTCGAAGTATTTAATCAGAGCCGTACAATGAGCGCTTATTTTGGAAGATCCGATTTTCTTCAAACGCGTTCCTTTTCCTTGACTAACAAATGTTCCACTACGACTACAATACAAGTACATAGATTTACCCGCTTCGCCAACTCTGGCACCGCTTTTTTTTACGAATCTGCACACTTCTCCGGTTTCGAAATGGTGTTTCCATTTTTCAAAATCTGATCGAACATTACAAAGTATTAGATCGAAAACAATACCTTTTCACACGATAAATCTCTTTACCGTACCTTCATAATTGTCGAATTCTAAATTTAAATATTTCATCGGTATATTATGAACTGTTGTTAGATGTTGTTGCAAAACCGTTGTATACATGCATGAAAATAAGCAGCCAGCTTCCAAACAATGAACTTTACCAAAATCTAGTTTTACTTTATGATGTATTTTGATATGGTTGTATCTGCCGGACTTGTTTTGAAATTCTTTCGGGCACAGAGGACACTCGTACTTATCCCTACAAAGTTGAGTAAATTAATAAAATGCGATATAATAAAGAAAAATTATGCACTTTTTGTTTATATTACTTTTTAACCAAATTCGTAGCCTTTTTAATGATTTTTGGTTTTTTAACGGATTTTTCTTCTTCTACTGTTTCAGGGTTGTCATTTTTAATTTCACAGTTCTGTTCTTTTGATTGGGTTTCCTTGAATGATTTCATCGAAGAATAGGTTCGTGGAGGATTTTTTGGTGTAGTATCCTCGGTTTCGATAAACGGTAACTCTGTTACGGTTTCCATTGTAGATACACAAACTATAACAGAGAAACATTGAAATAGTTTGGTGTGTGACGGAGACGGAGATGTGCTCCATAAATCACTGTATGACATGAAAAACTTACTAAAAATATAAAATTATACTTAACACATAATCGAATCACAATAATATTTGAAAATCAGCAGTTAAACTGTTCAAACTTTCGTAAAGTAATATAAATCAAAACTTTCTGTAAAAAAACACTTTCGTTCCTAAAATACAAAATTTTGTGAAACTGCTATCTTTCGTATCTTCAAAATAAAAACAAAGCGGTATGCGACGTCATGAAAAAATCCATCAATGAGAATCCAGGAAAATTATAAAAATTTATCCAGTTATCGAGTACATATCTGTGAAATATTAATGAAGTTTATCCACCTGTCAAAATTTTAGTTATTTGTTCATTTTTTTATAAAATTTTTCATAAATTTTGAAAGTATTATTAGTTAATGTGACTTTAAAATAATTGTAAAGTTAAACAACATAGGTTTAGGTTAAATATTTATTGTTCACCATTATGTCCAAGAGAAGTGGAAGTCCTGAAGATAAAGATGAAGATCTAAGTTCTAAACGTTTACGTCAGGTAGCTGTTTTGAAAATATGATTTAACTTTTATATAAAAAATGAGTACATGTTTGTAATTTTTTTCGTAGGATGAACAGGGTGAGAAAGAGTCATCGAAAGGTGATGAAAGTATAACTTCAGTCGTTGAAGCCCATTACAATGACTTGAAGGAAAAAGGACTGGACGATCGTAATAAAAGTCGAATCGTCTATTTAAGAAATTTCAACAACTGGATTAAAAGCATGTTGATAAGTATGTGTTCTGAAGAGATACCCTTGTTTAGTTTCCAATATAACTCATTATAGGAACATTTTTTTACCTGCAGATGAGTATGTGAAAAAATTTCGTTCCGAGAGTGATGAAAATTGTGAAATAAATGTGCTGGATATGTGTTGTGGGAAAGGAGGAGATCTGCTCAAATGGAAGAATAACGGAGTCTCACATTTCGTTGGTGTTGATTTGGCTCAGCTTTCAGTAGAAGAATGTCAGCGAAGATTTGAAGAAATGAAACACCGAAATTCGTACTCTTATAATGATAAATCTTATACCGCTGAATTTATCACAGCCGATTGTACGAAGGTGAGGTAACTGGAGTCCGCTATTTTTCTTTTCAGTATACACCAAGGTGTAACATTGTTAATCATTTTTAGGTGTAATTGTTTTTCATTTGAGCAAGTGTGTGTTAAAGGTTCGGCTGAAAGAAAAATTCCAAAATCCTGATCTTCGTTTGGATTTGGTTAGTTGTCAGTTTGCGTTTCATTATGGTTTCGAAAGTTTACCGCAGGCTGAATGTATGTTGCGGAATGCTGCCGAATGTCTTAGACCAGGTGGATTCTTTGTTGGCACGATTCCAGATGCTAATGATATTGTGTTAGTGTGAAGTCGATACAAATTATTCAGCCATTTTCTTCGTTATCGTAATTTTTTGTTTTTTTTTAGTGCAAGGCTGAAAAAATCCGATTCCGCCTCATTTGGTAATGATGTGTTTAGAATAAAATTCGATTCTGAGGATAAACAGACTTTTCCTTTATTTGGCGCTAAATACGAGTTTTTCTTGGAAGGTGTCGTTAATTGCCCAGAATTTTTAGTTCATTTTCCCACATTAATAAAGTACGTACGATGTTCTTTTTAATTTATCTTTTAGACTCCTGATTTAGAATTTTTTTCCAGGATGGCAGGTAATTTTGGTTTAAAGCTCGTTGCTAAAGAACGATTTCAAAATTATTATGAAAAAATGAAAGAAGAAGGACGGGGACTTATGGGACGAATGCAAACTCTCGAAGTACGTGTTTCAAATTTTTGTAAAATTTTATTGATTTTCTATTAATTTTTAATTTCTTTCGTAGACTTATCCTCCTTTTGAAAAAGTAGATCTACTTGGAAAACAGGATGAATATCAACATGCTGATAAATATTTACAAGAACATACAACAACCGCACGTGTTGGTACATTGTCTCGTTCCGAATGGGAAGCTCTCAGTAAGAATAATTTTTTGATTACTTTCAATTTTTATTTTTGTTAATAAACTAACAGTTCTTAAATTTCAGCTTTGTACTTAGTTTTTGCGTTTCAAAAAGAAAGTTCATAATGGTGAATGGTTAATTTGAAGCGGTGGCTACCCGACTAAATAATTTGAATGGATTCGTATTTCGTATCGAAGGCTGTGCATTCAATTTAGCGAAGAATGTGTTTAATATAATTATTCAACAGTTATTGTATGAGATTAATTTGTGAATAAAAAAATTACGAAATTGAATTTTACTCTCGTTCAATCCTTCAACGAACTCGAGGTGGAATAAAATGAAAAAAAAAATCAACACTTGAAAGTTCAAGGGTTTTTAAGACTGTAATACATGGTTGCTAAATTATAAAAGAATAACCTTTTTGTAAATTAACTTCTTGTGATCGATGCCATTCGTTAATGAACCTGTTAGTCGTGTACTTCGTATTTGATTTTTATTCTAGATTTTTTTTAAAGTAATAGATAAAAGTATGGAAAGTCCAATTGTGAACCGTTTACCGCATCAAAATACTATAAAAAGAACCTTATGTAATGGTAAACAGTATAAAAAAAATTATGTTAAGAATATTAACGATTTTGAGGATGGTCATTTTAGAAAATGTTATCATGGGTATTTTAATGATTTCGACGACGGCCATTTTGGATATCAGGTATTAATTCTGGTATTAAGAAAACTTATAATAATTCTTGATGTTGATCAGTGCTTTTATTAGTATTGTCCACAAAGTATAAGAGTACCAATTAAAGCTGATATACCGGATCGCGTTATGATCAGCTCAAGAATAAATGCGAAAACTCCTAGTCCAGGAATGTCACCGATTCGATCATTTGATCCACTGGATTATTGTCAAATGTCCAGATATTATCTGAATTCTCCATTGCCGACGTATCCTAGTAGAACGAGCCCAGCCAGATCAATTCCAGTATGATATTATTTCAGTTCGTTGTTATTTGAAGAATATGTATGATTTTACTGCAATCTTCCATTTTCAGTCGTATGATCCTTGGACACTGGATCCTTTGGATGAAGGTTCTACAACTGCGGTAGTTACATCAGCTGGTATTATAAGTTTAATGATAAGTAAAGGTATTCAAGTAGATTTAACGGCTGATGGAGCTATTCGTATTTTAAATTCTCCGGTAAATATTTACGCAAAACTATTTACAAGAGAATTTTTTGCATGGATTTTTAATGAAACTATTGCAGGGAAGAATGGCAATTGCAGTGAATGCTACTGGAAAGGAATGCGCATTTTTACATCCTGTTGGTAGAATGCGCCAGTATGATAATAAAATTGAAATTGTTGGAATTTCAGCTACCCATAACCATAAGTAAGCCACTACTTGTAACATTTTATTTTTTGTGTAAATTGCAACTGATACATATTCCAATTGTAGATTTGCCAAAATGTGGAGCGGGGGAATATCGTTTACAACAGATAAGTCGTCTATAGTATTCTTAATTGATCCGGCTGGTACACGAAGTACCAAAGATACGTTTTCCGATTTACTGGCATCGGACTTTTCAGAAAACGTTTTTTTTTCTGGATCAAATCACGGAGCTAAATATTTGGACGAATGCGTAGCTATACTGAATTCAGCGTATTACAAAATGAAAGCTGACGGCAGCGAAGTATGGATTATTAACAATATCCTGATACAAAAAACCGTCGATAGTTTGGTTAGGTATATAAAGGTTCATTGACCTTTGACCTTTCCCTATACATTTTCTAATTGCGTGTTTTTTTTTCAGTGTAAATCGGGGTAAAAATGAGATTCAAATAAAAACAAATGTATTTGGTAAAGGTCGTCTGACCACTTCCACTTTCCATTGCACAGCCTCCAGTGGGGAACAGAAACACTTATTCGTCAAAAGTGAAGATAAACGGATGCACTACGATGGTACAAAATTCGTCGTTCGAAACGCTGCCCAGTCTGCAGGGTTCAATAAGGATGGTCAATTTACTGTTTTCTGATTTCATTTAGCATGTTAAGTTTATTTATGTTCTTGTTGAATTATTTATTTGTTTAATGATTATCAAAATTATAATTTATCTAAGTAATTTTAGTTAAGGTATGTAGAAATTTCTTCTTTTTTTTACGTTACCAAGTTAAATTAAGTATTTATAATGGAAATTATTATAAATTAAGATTTGAAACTTGAATGGTATTGATTATATAAGTTGATTAGTTGAAGTATAGCGAAGTTTATGGAACTTATATCCTCATTTCCAAGTTCCTTTCTTGAATAAGTATGATTTTTGTGGTCTCCTATCGTGTAAAAGTAAGGTATCTTAAGGAAAATTTTTTGATAATAAATTTTATTTATGTAGAAAATATAGTGTAGAATTGTTACCTACTTTTGGAAATCTTTGATGTTTTTTTTTTTTAAAGAATTAGATACATTTATTTTCTGATGTGTGATTATTATGTTATTCACTTCAAATACTTCAATATGGAACTATTTTGAATTGTCAGAAAGATTACTCAAATTGTGAGCAAATCATGTAACATGATGTAAATGCATTGATAATAATGAGAAAATGCGAAACAATACTAGAAAACAAATTTTCATTTAAAATTGTGGAAATAATTTTATAGATTTGATAATGTGGATAGCAAGATCGATGATTGATAGTCTTAATTCTTATTTATACTTTATTTGGTAATTTTTAATCATATGTTATATTTTTTGATTTTTGCGTACTGCAATGCAGTGGACACAGAAAATAAAATGCAAAAATTAAAATCCTTAATCCAAATATCCAAAAGTGTTTATGAAAGACAATTTTGGTCAACTAAAAATACAAATTCATTTCAAAAAAATCCAAATTTTTGAATTACTAGGAATTTTTTTCTACATACGTAAATTCTCGTAAATTACTAGTTTTTATCTGATCGATTAAAACGATCACAGACAAAGTTTTGCGGAATAATTAGATTTTACGTAGAAAGAGTGAAGGGAAATAAAGGGCATTGTCATCTTCAATATGCGCAATGCGCGTATTGTTAACAGTGTTTCTCTAGTTTCTAACTGCTCTTGAATTGACTAAGTTCAACTTCAGCTCCCTAAATTATTATTTCGAGTAGTGTAGTACGTTGAAATTTGCTACGTATGACAATTTATTTCTAAATTTTAACTGTTTAAATTTTCAATGGAAACTCCAGCCGAAGAATTCTCTGAAGAAGTAAGTACCGCAACACCGCATGTCAGTACAGTTGTTACTTTTCATCAGCATTTACCTTATAGTTGATCATCAACTAATGAAAAATTTTCTAAGTCCAAAATGGCGACTATTGCGTTAAATGGCACTTTAATTATATGTTTATTTAATAATTTGAACGTTTTTCTAATGTAGAATATGTGTAAATAATATGTAGTTTTTTCTGTTAATATGTGATGACATTTCGGCTTATGTTATACCTGCTTAAAATTTCTATCTTCTTATGATAATTTAACCTAATTTACTCGTGGTATATTTTAATTCTTCTGGTAAATTATTTCGGATCGCTAGTTAATCGTATTTCAATGTTTAAATTGTGTTTTTGTTCTCTTCTGATAACATTGATAATAGCTTGATCGATAAAAATGTCTTCTGAATCGAAATTATTTCAAGCCTATTTAACACGTGTAATCAATTTTCCTCGATAAATGAGAAAATTTCCGTAAAATAATAAAATTTTTGATATTTTTTGATGGTTTAATTACATGAGAAAACTTACTCTCTGTTTCAGGCTAAATTTGCCGTTAAAGATGGCGAAGTTAAAACAGGTCAGTGTACTCATGTAATTCTTCTCATGCATTCAAGCTGCTAATTTAATAATTTATGTGTATCTGTATTATAGACCACGTTATGAATGGACTATCCAATGGTATTAATAATAAATCTGACAGCCACCATAAGCACAAGCATAAAGACAAAGATAAAGACAAACATCATGACAAACATAAGCACAAAGACAAAGATAGGGACAGGGAGAAGCATGTAAGCAGTAAAGTAAGTCTTTCTGTGTTTTATCCATTTGTTGAATTCGTGTTCGAACAATTAATTTTACCCAATACTTGTATCATCATGTTTGTAGGACAAGAGCAGTAAAGAAAGCTCAGAGAGGAAGCATAAAGATGAAAGGAAAGATAAGGATCGTGATCGCGAGAAAGATAAAAGTAAAGAACATCGTGAAAAAGATCATCATAGCAAACATCGCGATTCTGGAGATAAAGTAAAAGACAAAGATCACGCTGAAAAGAATAAAGAAAATCGTGACAAGGAACATAAGGACAAAAGTAAAAATCATTCGGATAAGCATAAAAGCCACGATAGTAAATCCAAAGAGCATCGGAGTTCCACCTCTGGGTAAATTTTTCTCTTTTATTGATGTCTATTTATGGAATTACAATTTGCTGTCTATATATTCATTTTGATACGTACTTAATTTGCACTTTTGTAGAAGTAGTTCCAGCAAAAGTCATTCATCTTCATCATCGTCTTCAAAAGATAAACATCATAGTAGTAGTAGCAGTAGTAGTAAAGATAAACATTCTTCGGATAAACATAAGGATCGTCATTCTACTTCATCATCTGATAAACATAAGCACAGCTCTGATAAAAAAGCTACCGGCGATAAGGATCGCTCTGCTGAAAGATCAGATAAGCATAAAGATAGGCCTGAATCTGATAAAAGGCTCAAAGAACACGAAGAAAAGAAAATTAAAACTGAACCAGCAGTCGGTATGTATTCCTCAAACATTTCAACCATCTTTTTGGTAATATGCAATCTAACTTATGCTGTTTTCACTCGTCCAGAAGTGAAGAAGGAAATTCAAGATGATAGTTGGAATGAAGAAATTTTTGATAAGCAAAAGGTATGAATCGTGATTTAAACCATTTAACGTCGTTATCGTATTGTAGGTTATAATTTTTTAACTTCACTTTTTTAATAGCCCTTGTACAATGATCGGATCAAGCAAGAAATAAAATTGGAAGAAGAATACGATGAAGAAGAACCTGAAAGTCAAGAAGAAGATACTGAAGATCAATCCGATAAAAATTACGAATCGTCCATTAAAAGTGAAGCTGATTCTGAAGATGATGTTCCTTTGGTGTGTACAGCCTTTCGCTATTTGGTTGTTCAACTGTTTCCACGTTTCGTTGTTTCATGTATTCTAATTACAGTCGCAGAGATCATCCAGTCTCCCATCAAAACGTAAAAGTTACGTGAGCGATGACGATGAAGACGATGTACCTCTTAGCGCTCGTAAAAAAGTGAAGAAAGAAGTGAAACCTGAAAAACCTAAAAAACGAAAGAAAGATGTATACAGCGATGATGAATCTGAGGATGATCGTAAGAAGGTGAGATTCATTTTTATTCATCAGTTTAATCCAGACCTTGTTATTGAAAAATATTGCTTTGTATGAATAGATTACAGCTTAATTAAGAAAGGAAGGAATCTTTTTGTTGGTTTTATCTCAAACGTAAGGCCCAGAGTTTATTAAGTCAATTGTAATAGGTAAAATGGGAACTTAGATTTTATCTATAGTTCTCCTACTCATCCCACGTCCTCAAGAGTGAACCACTTTCCAATTATTTCGTATGAATTATTCGAAGCTCAGTGCTGGCTGTTGTAGTGTTGTACCTCTGAGTTCTGAATTAATCTTTGCCTATATTCGTTTCGTGATAAGATAATATGTAAAATTTGGGGGTGAATTGGAGGTTGCCTAAATAATGTGAATCATAAAAATTGAGCATAAATGAGGTTTTTCCGTTGTACAACGGAGATAGAATTTTCATAATCGATAAATATTATACAATTATTAATGAAAATGATTTTCTTTTTTTTTTTTAGAAAGTAAAACTACTAACTTATCTTCTATCGATGTGATAATAATTTATTCTGTTGGTAAACCTAAATTAATTTGCTATATTTCTATAGAAAAAAGCGCAAGCGTCTAAGAATAAAGTGAAAAAAGAACCTAAAAACGAACCGAAACAATCGACATCTCCAACTAAGAAGAAAAAGAAAGGCGAAGAAGAAGAAGAACATGTGTGGAAATGGTATTATCCTCTACCAACTTTTGAAGTTGAAAATTTATCCAATCATAAATTTCAAGTAATCTGAGAGCATTGAAAATTTCAGGTGGGAAGAAGAAAAGAAAGAAGATGGAGTAAAGTGGCGTTATCTCGAACACAAAGGACCACTATTTGCTCCACCGTACGAACGTTTGCCGAAAAAAGTGAAATTTTATTACGATGGTTAGTGAAATCTGTCTTTTCAACGTGAGATAAAGAATACACGGGGAGTAATTTTCTATCATATTTTAAATCTGTTTCAGGCAAAGCAATGGAGTTGTCTCAAGATGCTGAGGAAATCGCCACATTTTATGCGCCATTAATCGACCATGATTACGCGACTAAGGAACAGTTTAATAAAAATTTCTTCAAAGATTGGCGCAAATCTATGACTAAAGAAGAAAAGGAAATAATAACTGATTTAAAGAAATGTAATTTCCGCGAAATACAGGAGCATTTTAAAAATAAATCAGAAGAACGTAAAGCTATGAGTAAAGAAGAGAAACTGGTAAATAAGCTAGGATAACTATATGAATTCATACATAAAGAAAAAATAGAGACGAGCTTAAATTATGTTTTCTATTTGCTGTAGAAACGGAAAGAAGAAAACGAAGCAATCACTAAAGAATACGGTTTTTGTGTCATCGATGGTCATCGTGAAAAAATTGGTAATTTCAAAATCGAACCTCCCGGTTTGTTCAGAGGTCGTGGAGAGCATCCTAAAATGGGTATGTTGAAAAAACGCGTCCAACCCGAAGACGTGATTATTAATTGTAGCAGGGATGCCAAAGTGCCCAAGCCACCGGAAGGTCGTAAGTGGAAAGAAGTTAAGCATGACAATACAGTAAGTTCTATGAGAATATTTTACGACAGCTATCTGCCGCGATATTTTTATATAAATGTTGAATTAATTTTTGTAGGTTACATGGTTAGCTAGTTGGATCGAAAATGTGCAAGGTCAAGTGAAATACGTTATGCTGAATCCATCGTCGAAATTGAAAGGTGAGAAGGATTGGCAAAAATACGAGACAGCTCGAAAATTAGCCAAGTGTGTCGATAAGATCCGGCAAGATTATCGCGAAGATTGGAAATCTAAGGAAATGAGGATAAGGCAGAGAGCAGTAGCCATGTATTTTATCGACAAGGTAACTTTTTTTGGCCTTTTCATATTAGTACTATGATTTTCGATGTACGTATATCTCATATTTCTTATATGTGTGATTTTTAGCTTGCCTTGAGAGCTGGTAATGAAAAAGATGAAGACCAAGCTGATACTGTAGGTTGTTGTTCATTACGTTTTGAACATATCCAACTGCACGATGAACTGAACGGTAATTTTAGAGCCAAACTTTGGATGACGTTATCATCAAGCCTCAGAGTCTGATCTGTAGATTTATTTTGTTGAACAGGTCAAGAAAACGTAGTAGTATTTGACTTTTTGGGTAAAGATTCGATTCGTTACTACAACGAAGTACCCGTAGACAAGAGAGTCTTCAAAAATTTGAAATTATTTTGCGAAAATAAAAAAGAAGGCGACGAATTGTTCGATAGGTTAAACGTAAGTGTTGTTCATGTTGTAAAGATGTCGAAAATTGTGCGTAAGCTGAATGTGTCATTTTATTTTTGAAAAATCTATTTATCATGCGTAGACGGGCATTTTAAACAAACATTTGAACGAATTAATGGAAGGTTTAACTGCTAAAGTATTCAGAACGTACAACGCCTCGATTACGTTACAAAATCAGTTACGTGAACTGACCGATCCAAATGCCAGTGTTGCCGAAAAAGTACGTATCAATTACAGCTTCTTTCTACGAACATTTCCATCCTATTTTTCTCACGATATTTTTTTTCTGCTCAGCTTTTACAATACAATCGAGCCAATAGAGCTGTGGCCATCTTATGTAATCATCAACGTGCGGTTCCGAAATCACACGAAAAGTCTATGGGTAATTTAAAGCAAAAGATTGAGACTAAGAAGCAACAGGTAGCTGAAGCGCAAAAACAGTATAAAGAGGCGAAACGTGACGCTAAAGATGGAACTGCGCATAGTAAAATGTACGCACGAATTCGTCGTCCCACTGAGTCAAGCTCGCTGGTTAATGTTCGATTTTGAGGTTTATATGGAGGTTTTTCATTTTGCAGGGCTTTGGAAAAGAAAAAGAAGGCATTGGAAAGATTGAAAGAGCAGTTAATGAAATTAGAAGTTCAAGAAACAGATAGAGAAGAGAATAAAACGATCGCTTTGGGTACTTCCAAGTTGAATTACTTGGATCCTAGGATATCGGTGGCCTGGTGCAAGAAATACGACATACCTATTGAAAAAGTGTACAATAAGACCCAACGATCAAAATTCAGATGGGCTATTGATATGGCTGGACCAGATTTTATATTTTAATTCAATCAATTATTCATCGTACTGACCTAATTATTTCAGTGTGCGACTATTCCCCTTTCTTCGTCATCATTCATCTTCCCTCGGAATTCTTGAGAACATTTTTTTTGAATTTGAAAGTTTTAATCGTGTTTTTTTTTCGTTTTCCATCTTAGTATTTTTGTTTTATCCGGTAAAAAAATCTTTAATAGTTTGTTTCTGCGATTTTTCACGATTAGTACGTATTTCGCATGATTTTTCGTTTACATAGCATTTTTTGTGGATTGAAAATGTTAAGGAATGTGATGATAGTCGCTGTTTCATCGTAATTTCTTTTTCAACTGCATTTTTTAAGGCTTCCGAAGTCTTTCGAGAATTAGCAACTTGTTCTTGGCAAGGGCTGCGTTTATGTAAATTTTTTTTGTTGTAAATTATCACTTTTTGTGTATTGTATTTCTTCTTTCTTTTTTTTTCTTTTTACATTTTCGAAATGCGCGCACTACCCGATGCCTTTATATCACTTATGAGGTTTTTATTACGTTCGAACAAGAAGGGAATTTTATCAAATGGACGATTATAGATGGCTCTGTAACGAGTAATTAGACGAGTATTTTAGGATTTCTGTAAATATACTTAAGGATTAAGTTTTAGCTTGTTTTTGCTATTTTTTAGGTCGAGATCGTGAGGTTTAATTTATTATACTTTTCCCGCTCTTTTCATTACTCTTTATTTACTTATATACTTTTTTTTTTTTGTATCTGTATTTTTAATTATATAATTTTTAACGGTTGCAAATTTAAGTAAGTGAAAAATTTCTTGCGTGTGGAGCATGTACTCCTGACGACTTATTGTTGTGTTAATAAAACTTGTGTAGTATTATAAATTGTGTGATATTTCGAATCTTCTAAACGAAATCCGATGTATTGATATGAGCTAGCAACTTTATTTGTATGTATGAGATGTATATACGCCACTATTTTTACTCTTTTCCTTCTGTTTTACTATCTTCGCAGTTTAAGAGTGGACGATTTGTGAGCGTAGCATGAGATCTTGTTTTTCTTTTTTAGATTCATTTGAATATATTATAATTATTATTATACTTTGAAAATATATCATTGTGAAAATAGTAACGGTTTTAGGCAATTCGAAGTCAGCATGTGATATGTTGATTCGTGTAATGCGTTTCGTAGTTTTTTTTTTCAGAGGTAATTAAATCATAAGCTTAACGATTTATTTGAACCATTTTTGATCGTGTTTGTATATTTTTTTTAGTTAAATTTGCTACACACCACGTATTTAAATATATGTATTTATAAATGTAGATGGATTTATTTCACAACTATTTCGGGGGTGGTTGAGTAAAGTTGAAATTTCTCATCAGATGAATGAAACTTACAAACAATAGCCATTCATTAATGAGATGTCTTAGAATCAATTTTTATATCTGGTTGGTTAACGAGCATTGCTAACTGATGAAAGATTAATTACTACAATTCGCTCAATTTAAAGAGGCCCTTTGCTTATCGATAAACATCAGCTTTTCACCAGTAGGATGTCTGAGAATAGATTGTTAAGACACCTTATTGGTTAACGAGCATTGTTTACAGATAAACCAGGGACCTCTTTAAATTGAACAGACTATAGTTTTCAATTTTTTATTTTTACTTCGTGACTATCGCCATGTTCTAGACAGTCTGCTAATTAATAATTTACTTTGGAAAGTGGAGTATGTACTCTCTTTCAATAAATTGCTGTCAAATTAATTAAAATAAATTGTTAGTAAAAGAAATTACTGAAAACATGTTTTGTTTCATGTGGTCCTTAAAATGAAATGAATCAGGATAGATCGAGCTGATTCGATAGTAATTGGAACACGAGTACGTATGATTTGACCAAATTATGCATTATCATCCCCACTACTCAAATTTTAGTCTGACCAGTCTATTATCTTCGAGTATAGATTGGGAAAGATCGGGCTCATTCGATATTATTTACATATAATTTGACGGAATTATGCATTATCATCCCCATTATTCGAATTTTAGTCTTACTGGTTTATCATGTTCGAGTATAAATCGGGAAAGATCGGGCTCATTCGATAGTTATCGGAACACAAGTACATCTGATTTGACGGAATCAGGAATTATCATCCTCACTACTCGAATTTTAGTCGGACCGGTTTATTATCTTTGAGTATTAACAAATTTATCGTGTGGTTTAGTTGGTTCAGTGGAATTATAGAAATGAATCAGAAGTGGGGCTCGGAATTGGACCGCGAAGTATTAGAACACAGAATGCAAAAGTTGAATCTATCTGTGAAGCGAAGTAATCCACCGGAGCATTAGATCATTGTTCATCGTTTTTTCGTTAAATAAATAATTGAATTTGTTTCGAAATTGGAAATTAATTTTTTTGTTACGTTTTACTTGGTTTTATGTAGTGTTGACGTGTTTTGATTTTGATAAACCATCGTATAGTGTTGGTGTGTGATCACAGATACATGTGTGACGTTTATAGTAATGTAATTAGCGCATCACGTGGTGGCCGGCAGCCATCAATGATAACGATGTTGGGATATAAAGTGCGATTCTTTTTACTTATTACTCAGCGATTTTCAATTCACGGCGACGGTTCAGTTATTTAACTTGACACGGTGTTGAGGTACGAAGTATTACGTGATGCGTTTAGTGGTGAATTCATTCCTGTCATTATTTTCCTCTTGTGATCGCTGGAAGAGATCTATCAGCGTTGGTATTTCAAAATGGCGGTGAGTGAATTGAATGATAAGTTCGTGATATGTGCTAATTTAGTGTGTAACTAACGTGTTGTTATGTTTATTCTAACAGTAGTTCGGAAAACCCACCGAAAAAGAATGTGGATTATTCTGCATGTGTATGGCGTTTCCTCGAACACAAAGGACCTTTATTTGCATCGCCCTATGAAACCTTACCCAAGACGGTGAAATTCTACTATGATGGTGGGTGTTTTGCATCGTCGATATTTTAAATTTATTATTGCAGTACGCTTCAAGTAACTTTGACCTGGATTTAATTTACTTTAGGTAAACCAATGCAACTGTGCGAGAGCGCTGAAGAAGTTGCAACGTTTTATGCCGTTCTTATCAATCATGATTATACCACTAAGGAGCAATTTAATAGAAATTTTTTTGAAGATTGGCGTAAGCACATGAGCGAAGAAGAGCGGCTTATAATCAAAGAGTTGCAAAAATGCGATTTTCGTGAAATACATGAGTATTTCAAAATTAAAGCCGAGGAACGTAAAGCGCTTAGTAAAGAAGAAAAGAAGGTATATCGTACAATCTATCAGTGGAATTAAAATAATTTCACATTTAAATGAATTTTTATATATGTGCAATAATAGATTAATTTTTATTTCGTTTAATTATTTGTGCAGAAACGCAAAGAACAAATTGAAGCAATTACAGAGGAATTTGGTTATTGCATCATCGACGGTCGTCGTGAAAAAATCGCAAATTTCAAAGTCGAACCTCCTGGTTTATTTCGTGGTCGTGGAGAGCATCCTAAAATGGGTAAAGTTAAAAAACGCATTAGACCGGAAGACGTCGTCATTAATTGCAGCGAAGATTCCAAAATACCAAAACCTCCGGAAGGTCGTAATTGGAAGGAAATCAAACATGATAACACCGTAAGTTTTTTAGCTTTTTGTGCACGCGTAGTTTATGTGCTGTGTTTTTTTAAATCCGAAATACGTCATCGTCGTAGGTTGCTTGGCTGGCCTGTTGGACCGAAAATGTTCTAGATAAGATTAAATATATCATTCTCAGTCAAACGTCAAAATTGAAATGTAAACAAGACCGACTGAAGTATGAAACCGCTCGTAAATTAGCCAAGTATATTAATAAGATCCGGCGAGATTATTGTCGAGATTGGGACTCGAAGGATATGAGGATAAGACAAAGAGCGGTAGCTTTGTATTTTATCGACAAGGTAATTTTTTAGATCCTATTGATCTGTATGTTTGTTGGAATTTTAATCGTATTTAAACTGACGATGTATTTTTCTTATTCAACATGTATTATTTACAGCTTGCTATTAGAGCCGGTAATGAAAAAGATGACGATGAAGTTGATACCGTAGGATGTTGTTCGTTGCGCGTTGAACATATCCAATTACATGATAAACTCGATGGTAATGTCTGCCCGTTAATATTTTGTGTTAAGAATACCTTATCGAATGTAATTTTTTGATTAGATGAAGAGTTCGTGGTAGTATTCGATTTCCCAGGCAAAGATTCTATTCGTTACTACAACGCAGTTCCTGTCGGCGAAAAAGTTTTCCAGAATTTGAAATTATTTTGCCAAAATAAAAAAGATGACGATCAATTATTCGATTTGCTAAACGTAATTAATTTTTCTTATAATTTGTGATCTTTGACGCGTAATTGTCGTTTTTGTTTGAAAATATTCAATGATGTTTATGTCAGGCTTATTTTTATCATTTGTTTACAGCCTTACGTATTGAATAAGCATTTAAGCGAACTAGTGGAAGGTCTAACTACTAAAGTATTTCGAACGTATAATGCTTCTATTACGTTACAAAATCAGTTACACGAACTAACTGACCCTAATGCGAGTATCACCGAAAAAGTATGTTTTGAAATGCTCTGTAATTGTTTTCTTTTCATTTTTATTCATCTTATTTTTTATTCAGCTCTTACAATACAACAGAGCGAATCGAGCTGTAGCTGTGTTATGTAACCATCAACGTTCTTTATCGAAATGCCATGAAAAATCGATGGATAATTTAAAACAAAAAATCGATAATTTGAAGCAACAAATAAAAGAAGTTCGAAAAGAGTATGCTGCAGAAAGTAAATCATCAGATGGAACAGCTCGTGCTAAAAAGTACGTAATTCAAATCGTCTTTGAAATATAATGTATAGTAATGTTGTTCTATTTAATAGAGCTCTGGATAAAAAGAAAAAACTATTGGATGTATTGAAAGAAAAATTAAACAAGTTAGAAGTACAAGAAACTGATAAAGAAGAAAATAAAACAATTGCGCTGGAAACTTCAAAATTGAATTATTTGGATCCTAGAATAACGGTCGCGTGGTGTAAAAAACATGAAGTTCCAATTGAAAAAATATACAACAAGACTCAACGTTCAAAATTCCATTGGGCTATTAAAAGGACATCGACGAATTTCAAGTTTTAGTTGCAGTACCGGTAGGATCGAGTATTTTTTATCAATTTTGCTTTAGTTTTACTCGTTTCGTTGCTCGTGTGTGGATTGTGAACGTCTACTGTTTCCAATTACGTATTCTGCAGTAACGTCGTTAATTGAATAGTTGGCGTTTGCAAATGTATCATTGCGAATTATTCGGTCGTGTTCACAATGAGCGTAACTAACTTTTCGTCGCATTTCACCATCGTTCGATATAATGCCGGTTAAACGATCAGCTGATGAATTCCTTATTAGCGTGAATTTTCCTTTAATTATTTATCGGTTGCTATAGCATTGTATATTTTATAACTGTTGGTGCGGTATGATCAAGTTGATCAGTTTGAGAGTATTTGTTAGTGATGAATTGTAAAAATAAGAAGAGAAAATTGGACAATTCTAACTTGGATTTTATTAATCCAGAATGGTTTCAATTGCCGACTCATCTAATTGTGGATTCGCCCTTGCAGAAACTCAAACGCAAAATAGGGCATCGAGATGACTATGAAAAACAGGTAATATCCTATGCTCAGGGATAGAGTAATTATCGTAAATTCGAGTCATGATTCTGACGTATTTTTTGTTATTTTATTGATTTTTCTTTGCCCTAATTAGAGATAATCAAATGCAAAAAAAAATTGATCTCTAACCCTATTATGAGTCCATATTAACTACTGTTTTATTTTGCTATTTTCTTTCGAGAGCTATTCTTCGATATTTTTGATGCAGTTCGTAGTATTTGGCAATTTACTGTTAATTGCAGACTAAAAAATCGTACACCGAATCACGAAGAGAAGCTGCGGAGTTGAGAAAACATATTTTAAAGCTGGTGAAAAGCGATGTAGTAGTTGAAGATTATTCGTTAACTCCTAATGACGCCGAATGCAACACAATTAGATATTATTATTATATTCATCAAGGCGTCGATATAAGTAATATCGCTCCATTAGATAAACGATGCTTAGACGATATACTTTATCGAGCACCTGGTAGGAGCAGATGTCGAAAAGAAATAATGAAAGGATTGATCAACGAAATAAACGTTCGTATAGATGTAAAACCAGACTAATGGCTGCCAAATTAGAAAGCTGATATACTTGACGGTTTATTAAAAGCTTCATTATTATTGTTTATCTAGGATGATTTCTATTTCGCTATTAAAAAATCCGTTATCGATTTTACATTGCAAGATTACGATTGTAAAAGTACGGTAGCGATATCGGAACCAACATGTACTTTGGATGAGATACACGCCAAGAAAGATACGTTCAATAAAATTAAAAACAAAATTAAAAAGAAATTGTTCGTAATTCATTCGACGATTGTGAAAGTCGGATATTTGTGGTATTTACAATACAGGTTAGAAACTTTCTACCTTTGTTTAGATAAATGTTCAGTCTTATGAAAGGATACTATCGGATTTAAGAAAAAAAATACTACGTCATAGCGTGTGTTTGCAGGAATTTAAGAATCATTAACGTAGTCGAATTGTACGGATCAGATGCTTTAGATTTGAATCAATTCAAAGATTGGTTATCGTCGCAAATTAAACTTTGCAAAAGCATCATTGCCGAGAAATGGATCCCTTCGGTTTTTAAAATTATCGTCAACGTAAGTCTTCGTCTGTGGGTGTACAATGCCTCAGGGTGCCTAGAATAGTCTTTGAACGGTGATAATGTGATTTATGTGTGAATAGGCGACAAAAAAGAAACTACTGGCGAATATTCCGCAAAAAAATATATCAAAGTTTTACGAAACGTTATCTACATTGATGACACTGCAATTTCAGACCCTTTGCTTGAAAACTATTTACGAGTATACAGACTTCATTTGCGACGTGAAGGTAAAAATAGTTTGGGTAAAGTGTGTTAGTGTTTGTTTTTTGTGAAACTCGTAGGATAGAAGTAATAATATTCGATCTAGAAGGGATTAGAAATGCTGTAAAAAATTCCAACCCATTTATACGATTAATTTTATTCCAATGACAGAGATCACCCGGCTTTCAAGTGCACGTATTATATAAAAATAATAAAATAATTTTCAATCCTTCTTACGGTGAATTCCGAGACGCCGTGTTGAACGTATATTCAGACTTGATCGAAGCAGTTCGTGATATTCCACGAATCGAGACTAAACTATTCGATAAAAATATCGATAAATACGAATCGTTATTTATAAAAGTTGGTATCTCGTCTAATGAACGCTATCGAATGAAAATTATTCTTTTTAAATTATTTTCCATCGTTAGCCTTCGATATTGCCCACGGTGATCGAAGAATGTCGTACAAAAGTTGAAGAAACGTTGAAAAACGAATGGATATGTCCCGAATTGAAAATCCAAGATTTTGACGAATACGTTTGTTTAATTAATGGGCAGGTTAGACCATACTTGATTCGAATTGAAGCATTCGTTTTCAAACGGCACTAAGTCCATTAACGTAAATTTGAGAAAATTGCAAAAAAATTGTGACACACTGGTACATTGCATTGTTTCGCATTCTACCCTACTAACCTGCTTTGTGTATCCTTTTCAGTACAAATATTACCAAATTGAATATGAAATCATTTTTTTCAATAAACGAGTAAGTAAATACCACAGTTTTATTTCTTTGGTTTTGTAAATAATAACATAAACCTAAAATAATAAGAATTCGGCCAAAAAAACATAATAAAGTAAAAAAAAAAAAACTCAAAACAACCATAAACATCTAAAAATAATTAACCCTTCACCGCATGAATTTTCTTTTTCAGCGAGATAATTTTTTTTGGGTTCTTTGGTGGTGTAGTACACTGGGAAAAATGATAAAAAAATTTTTTTCATCATACCTTCCAGGATACAGGACAAAACAGATAAGTGGTCATACCACTTATGCACAAAAAGTGAATTTTTTTAGTAGTCAGATATGACCACTCCTTTGAATATCTATACAAAATTCAACGAAAATACAAGTAATTTTAATTCAAAAAATTTGTAAACACGATAATACGTATTACAATTGATAAAAAAAAATTCAAACACTATGAAAAGAAACGAAACAATTTCTTGATTGATTCAGGCAAAGGTACACCTCACATTTTGAACATTTCACCATCGTTTTACTATTACAGCGCAGCATACGACACATTCTCCGATCTTTCACAAACTCAGGCCAATGCTCAAACCTATCTATTCTGCTGTCAACTGTTGGCAATGGAGCAGTTTTTTTATTTGAAAATTTCGATGCAACTTCCAATTCTTTGGAGATTTGTTTGGAGCTCGGTCGACCAGATTTTTTTTGTATTGATGTTGAAGCACATAACGATCTACTAAGGTTTTCGCAAAACTGCCAAATTGACATTCCTTCCATACCATTTTTCAAGCGTTTGGCGATGATCCATGAATTCACAATCGTGATATCAATTAGATGAACAAAAATTTTCAAATACCATTTCTTAGATCTTTGAGTGATTTTGTGTCGTCCAATGAACGAATCGATTAAATCCACACCGCCCATATGCTTGTTGTATTCCGTCACGATAGCTGGACAAGGAACATCATCCTTCGTTTTAGTTTTTTTGTTGAATCGCTTCACAGTGGTTGTTGGCAAGCTTCCAATATACGAGGGACGTTCATTAAGTAAACGGACAAACGTTCACAGTTTCCGTAAAAATTAATATATTTTAAAAAGTAATACATCATTTTTCTACATAATCGCCCCTT
>FIZR01014637.1:0-18358 GCA_900060175.1 Ferrisia virgata | reverse complement strand
TTTTTAAAAAAAAAAAAAAAAAAAAAAAAAAAAAAAAACGAATTATGACGTATTTGCATTGCAATGACATGAAAAATTTTTTATAGTTGGCGTCGTCTTGGCGTTGTTTTTTTCTCGGTCAGTCGAACCAACATATTAGCTTGATATGAAAACATAAAAGGCTCAAATCTCCTTTAATCTGCAAAAAAATGGACTAAATTATATTACGCTGATTACGTCGATGGTATATATAAAAAAAGTTTAACCAATAATCTGAATTATATTTTCAGCCCGGTTCGAAAGTTTTCTATTTTCGATTCTATTTCGTACACGATGTAGATGAACGATACGAAGGAACGAGTGGAGAAGTCGTAACAAGTATAAAGTATAAGATAAGAGGGTGAACTTTTTAAAATTTAATGATAAGAAGAAAAACAAAAGCAATTTTTGTCTTTCATTCTCAATGGTTTCCACGGGGAATTGGGCTGGTAAGTATGATACACAACAATAATTTATGAAGTATAAAGTGTAAATTGTGAACACCTGCATATTGAATATTTGTACTACTTATTTTTATTACATTTAGTTACCTTTGTTTATGTGTATAGAGGTTCTCTATTAAAAAAAAAAAAAAAAAAAAAAAAAAAAAAACTTTAAAATTATTTAACTTTAATTGCTTGCTTTGAGCTTTGCTATGAAAAATTGTTTTTTAGTAGTTCTTGAAAGGTTATTTGATTCTGCTATAGTTTTCTGTGATCTCGTAATGTATTCAGTTTTGGATACTTCATTGGTAATCAGTATTTAAAAATTTTACAGATTAAAATGCAAAATTTAATTTTTTTTTCTTTTGAAATGTTTATCTTTGAACGAAGATCCAAAGTAGATAGGTAGTCATTGTTGCGTAAGTGAAAATTTATTTTTTAAACCTACCTTTCTCTGACATACTTTCTTTGCTTGAGGGAAATGAGAAACTAGAAGCTATACGAGTCGTGTTGAGACATTGATGAAAATATTTGTCATGAAATAATACTGAAAACGAAATTCTTCTCCTTCAAGTACATGAGTACGAATTGTATTTAATTAAACATGCAAAGAGTACAATTTCAAAGCGAATCCTTTTTAATTTTGTTTAGAAAAGTTTTATGATAAATGTAGAGAAAATGTAATGTTATAGACTTAGAGATTTGGCATTCATTATTTCCCCTTGCGGCAACGTGTGATTATAAGTACAACTTATATATACTTATGTACACCTCGAAACGAAATTTGTGCTTTTTAACCTGATTCTTGAACATTTTTGCCTTGTTGTTTAAAGTTGAATATTGTAGCGATATTCTAGATTTGCAATGCGACGCTGTGGAGTGTGGATATTTCAAAATGTTTTATAATTTGATAATTTTGCTTTGCTTAAATAATGATCAAGGGTACGAAAAAAAAACTTTTTTTTTTCACATTATTCAAGTACAATTTTATTTTACATTTCAAAGTCATTCCCACTCAAATAAAGCTTTATAAAAATAATTCTGAAAATTATGTTCAGTTTTACAATGGTTTATCCTATCTTAAATCCGATTTGAGTTCAAAAATTTTTGAAGGCGTGAGGGTCGATAATGATTAATCTGGTAGAGATTTTTGTGTGGTGTTTTTCGGAACCAATATAACCTTTTAGTGGGTGAGGTTGGTATTTCAGAAAACACCTCTATTAAGCACACGCATCACGGATTTTTTTTCTTTTTTTCTTTCCCTGACTTGAAAACTTGATTAACATTTTTTTGGCCATTTCAAAATAAAAAAATAGTTGGTATCCAAAGATCGTAGTTTATAGATGCTACACATTTCACCTCGTGTTTTCATAAGCGGTATACTGTACATGTATATTTTAGTAGATTTTTTTTTTTTTTTGGAAAATTGATAAGTTTTAGTCAAGCGTAAAATATTCCAGATTACAAAAAAATTAAATTATGTACGTCGCGTCGTAACAGCTTTCTTCCCAATTACTTCAAGGTTAGTTGCAAATTAAAACCATGGGTTGAGTGTTCTCAATTATGCTTTAAGAAAAAAGAACGCAGATAAAACAATCATTGATTGTTCACCTACTACATATACTTACAGGGATTAAATTTTTTCACTCGAAAAATTTTGTATCTTTACTCGAGGAAACATTTGCTTTTAATGAATTATTTCTTGTTCGCTGAGTACCCGAAATCGATGTGCAGCTGTGTTTTGAAAACTGGTGAATGCTGTAATTACGAATAATAACGCGCTAGAGTTGAATTACGTATTGCATAATTATGTTAGAGTATCGAAGATGGTGGTGTTTCCGAAGAGTATATACGCGTCAGTTTTTCGTCGAACTAAATTACCTCCGCGGAAATATTTTTTTTTCGTTGAAAAATCCTATACTTACCGAATTTTTTTTTCTTCAGTGTGACCAATTTTTACAAAACGATAAATATATTTGAGTAAAAATACGAAATATACCTTTCGATATATTCATATGTGTGTACAAAACTTAATGCTTGCGGTTTATTGCGCGACTTCGTCAACCTTCCTCTCAACGTTCATTGTCAATGCTATAAGTTTTATTTTCTTTTCTTTTACTCGCGACAAGAAAATTCGTCATTTTTGACGTGCCTAAAAGTTAATTAAGAATAAACTGTATCAAGTTTAATGAGAAATCGTTATTTTTATTAATTTCGTTGTGAACATTTTATGATTTTTTAAATCGAAAGATTTAGAAATGTTGTATTTTTTGCAGTGTCAGAATATGCGGTATTATATGGTGGAAAAGTTCGCGCGTTTGTACAAGTTCGCCTACTTTTTTTGTGTTTGATTTTTGTTGTTTTTTTTTTTTTTTTCGATAAATTGTGCAACCGTTTGCTGGATGCGTTAATGAATATAACTGTAAGTGTTGGTATGAAAATTTTTACTATTTTGTTCGAAGCATTTGAATTTATTCGAGTTGTTATTTTATCACCTTTCAAAATATATGCGATGATAAAACCGTTACGTCGAATCTGATATCGTCGATTTTATACGTTTCACTAAATTTTAACGGTTTATTGCCCATTTTGAAAATTTTATATCTGTGTTACGATACGAAATTGTCAACTTGATGTGGTTTTAGCCTTTGTTAAGGCCATTTTATAAAATGGCTTCATCTTTTGTAAATTTCACTTTTTTTTTTTCATTGCCTAGAATAATCCGTTATAACTTTACTTTTGATATCGAAATCTTATAAAGAAATCTCCATCTTGTGCGTAAATACGTATTTAACTGCATCTCCTTCGAGAATCAACATTATTTTATCGACCAATTGTACCGATATGGTTATGCAGTTTAATTTATGTACGTAGGTCTATGGTATGCAGCTATTGTTCGATGCTTCAAAAAGAGACGTGTTGATCGTCATTTTTTTTTGCGTTTAATTTTTTTAGTGGAGTGGTCTTATGAATAAGAAATACGTATTGTGTTTTTTAAATGCTCGTTGTAATTAATTTACTACACAGCTTAAAGCTAGCTATGCTCTGGGTATTTAAAATATACACTGACAAATTTATTGTTGTGATGAGTTCCCTACTTACACACGAAATAAAATTGTCTTCCCACGAATTTTGAGTTTGAGATATTTTGAAAATGTTTTTAATTGATTTCGAAAAAGTGATATGTATGGGTGAATTTTGGATAATTTAACGAAATTCCTGTCAGGTGGAGAGAATTTAAAATGGTTTTATCCATTAATCATGAAACTATGATAAAAATAAAATTTTCACTGATAATATACCCAGAACATACCCTTAATCTTTGAAATTCTCGTTTTGAATATTATGTAAAATTAATTTAAAATTGAGACAAGTTTTGAATTTTGAAACGATTGCTGGATACTAGTTCTTTAGAGAATTATTCAGTGTCAGTCTGTTGTATACTATTTTTTACAAAAAAAAAAAAAACTGAGCATAATATTTTGAAAATTTAATGTTTACGAAAAATTACGTATCCTTAGGTATTTATTACATTATCAGTATTATAAAAACTTCAACCATAATATTTGGTGTAGGAATGTAGCATGAGAATTTTATTGATTTCAAGTATACAAAATAGTCCAACTCGGCGTTAAATTTTAGACCAGTTTACGTTTATTATATAAATAGGAATAAGGATGAATATCGAGTACAATTCAGATTGTTGAGGAAATGTATTTTATTGTAAAGGAAATAATGAAATTAGGAACCGGAATAGTTTACCCTTTACTTATTTAGAGAGTGGTCTATGTGGTCGCTAAAAACTAATCAACTCCAAAGCATTTCATTCTCAACCATATTGTCGAAATTTAAAGAAAATTGTTCCATTGCAACTAAGAATGAGGTTATGATGTAAGAATAAGTACAAATTGGAGGGAAAAGCAACTGAAATGAAAATCTAACAAAGTAACGATAATCGCAAGAAGAAAAAAAAATTAAATAGGAGATACGTTAAAATTGGAAATAAACTTGAGAATTAATTTTGAAAATTATTCAACACGGTTACACTTTACTTGACACCGCTTTGATACAAGATTTAAAAAATAATAATTTTATTTCACATAATTTCGGAAAAAAATATTATTAGATTTGGTGTGTTTTTCAATGGCATACATAAAGTACTGGCTTTTTAGCTCAAAAATCGCCCAAACCTGATCAAAATTCACGGAAAGCGAAAATTTCGTATATAGGTACTGTGGAGTACATATTTCAATATTTCCGAACTTCCTTAAAATCCATACATAAATTGCTCTTTGAAGGGGAGGGTGAAGGGTGCAAAGTTTTTTTTTGACAGTTACTTCTAATAAAAAAATGTTGAAACAAAGTTGTAGAGCATTAAAACCCGAACGTTTTTACTTCTTTGATTTTTTCCCCAGGTGGTCGTGGGAAGGAGCTGGGTTTGCAGAAGATAATAATTTCTGTAAATCTCCAATTGACGCAAATAATTCTCAAAAGTCTGCTTAATTCACGTTTAATAGTATTTTTCTTATTTTGTACTTCCCGCTGTTAGGTATGTCAAATGAGAACTAGACGTACTAAAGTACGTTAAACCCGGACTTCCTTGATGCTATAACTAAAAATAATTTGAAAAGCTAAAATCAATTTTACTTAAGATATTACCGAAGTACAACCGACCTATCGCAAACATACCCAATACTGTATAACTTGACCTATCAAAAATGTTAAGTAACTGCCATATTTTCGACATGCATCAAAAACTATGGAAATTAAAAACTCAATTTTCAAAGCTAGGATCAAGTTCAAAATTTTTATCAGACAGAATTTACTGTTCACAAGATATTTATATGAAAAATCAAAAAATCTTGAAGCTTTGAAAATTCAAGTGCCTAAAAAGCATTAGCATGGTACCGACTGAATGAGAAAAAAAGATACGAGATATTTGTGAAAAACAAAAAAAAACAAACTTCAAGCAACTAATCACAAGATTTTCAACTTTGAAGCCATTTTTCTTGAAAACCGTGAACTTTTGAGAAAAATTCATGAGAACCAAAGTTGTAGAGCGTGAAATTTTTGACCATCGATTCGCTTTCAATTTTTCTTTACGATGTACTATTCGTGATATATTTGTGAAAAATAGGAAAAAACGTTGAGTTTCGAAAGCTGAACTTTCAGTGCAAAGATTTACTTCAAAAATTATACAGCTCTTCCTGTAAAAAATTTTTTTGCCGATCGGTTCACTTTCAGGAAAAAATATCGCCTCCGAAAGAATTGAGATTTCAAAAACGAAAAAGCTTAAAATCTTAGCTTTTAGCGAACCAACTTGCACCAAAATTTATACAGCTCTTTCCCCCACAAGGTGAACCTGCCATAAACATTTCTGCTCGTTCCGTCCAGTTGTACGCGAGTTATTGCGTCCGAATACGGGCTAATCGAACATATTAAGAAACACCACCTAATGCAATAGCAGAATTCTACAAGTGGAAGTCCACAAGTGGAAGTCCATCCGCTAAAAATGTAAGACTGGCCACTTTTCTCAAAACGAAGGCTGGGGTGCAGGTCAAAAAGTTGCAACTTTCTCAAGGAGTAAGTCCGCGATGTTGAAAAATTCGAAAAATTAGTTCAAACAAATGTTGTAGAGTGTTAAAAGACAAACATTATGATTTTTAAAATTTTTTTCCAAACGGTCGTGGGACGGAGCTAAGGCAAAAAAAAGCGATACTTGGAAATTCGTCTTGAAATGTCAGCTATAGAATCCTGCAAACCAAAAATTGAATGAACGTATTACAGGAATTATCATTTGAGAGTTGGACCCAAATTGGGCTCCTGAAAGGGAGGTTCAAAATCCAAAATTTAGGAAATCGTGGACATTGGTGTTGATTTACGACGTCTAAAATCTGCTGTTCTGGTTAAATGAAAATTTTTATCTTTTAGACCCAAATTGAGCCCTAAAACGGAGTGCTGGAATTTCAAAAATTTTATGCAATGCAACCAAATAGGTATCGGATTGGGTATATAGGGTTTTAAATGTGCTGTTTGAGGATCTTGAAACTATTAAGGTTTGAGACAATTTTAGAGTTTTGTAAATTGTTAGCATTGTCCAAAATTTGGCAAATTTCTGACTCGCATAAGCGTAAATTATTCATTTCAAGACGAATTTCCTAGTGTCACTTTTTTCCTATTCGCCTTAGCTCTATCTCGTGACCAGCTAAGAAAAAATTTAAAAATAAAAATGTTTGTCTTTTCGCGCTCTACAACGTTTGTCTGAACAAATAATTTTTTAGCTCAACGGACTTACCTCTTGAGAAAGTTGCAAGTTTTTGAACTGCAGTCCCAGACCCCCATTTTGAGGAAAGGGAACAGTTACATTACTAATGGTGAATTGAGCAGATTTTTGGAAAATATTTGTGTCCGTTGGAGATTTTCAAAAATTATTTTTTTCTGCACGCCTTAGCTCCTTTCCATGACCATCTGCAGGAAAAAGTAAAAGAAGTAAAAATGTTCATTTTTTAATGTTCTACAACATTTGTTTCAATATTTATTTCGTAACAGGGTTATTTGAGAAGTAATTTCCAAAAGACCAAACTTTGCATCCCCTCCCCCCAGGTGGGCAAAATATTTGTGGATTTTAGGGAAGTTTGGGAACATTGAAATATATACCACACAGTACCTATATACGAAATTTCCGCTTTCCTTGAATTTTGATCGGGTCCTAAACTAAAAAAAAAACATAATAATGTGCACAAGTGTACATTATTTTACAATTACATATAATTAATTGCTATATACTAATTAAATGGATTTCATGTATGGAATATTTTTTGCAGTGTGGCAGAAAAAAAATGTATGTATAAATTTATGTATGCTGTTTGACATGTAGATGAAATGAAGTTTATTTGTAAAAATATTCTCTTCCTATTGTATTGTTGACTGGTGCATCCAGCTTACTACAGATGACGAGTAAATTTATTTAGCTACCTCGTGAAATGTGCAGTACATTCATACTCATCAATATTGCAAAATAATGTTCTGAAGATGCATGCGAGTAAGCTTTTACAATATCTTACTTATTCGTGGGTTTAAAGATGTGATTCGTATGACTCTGATCAATTTGCATAAATTCTGGATTTTTAGACAACATCATGTGGCGTGGTAATTATCCTATAATTGAAGCAGGCTGAATAGTATTTGATACCAGTATTTTCGTTGTGTTATTTATTCTTGCCGCATCGTTTACTTCAAACCATTTTTCGTTCGGTTCCATTTGAAATTTCATTGTTCAAAATACTTATGGAGGACATGTTGGTAATTTAATACGTTCGTTGTATGAACACTCATCCCGAAGCGATTTTACAGTGGTGCTATTTTGTTTTAATTTTTTATACGAGTATAAAAATTAAATGTTGATATCTACTTATTTTGATGGGTTTGACCATTTTCTCGATGCGTTATTAACTTGGAAAATTTTTACACAGTATAATTTATGTGCTTACTTACCTGAGCACTTGATGATTTTGTTGTTCTTATGTCACTGGCTTTTTAGTTATACCTAAATACCTATATTTTACCGACTAGCTACTGGTATATGTTTGTCTATGTAGGTGCACTAGTCCTATCGTATTCGTAGATGAATTTATTTCTTTTACGCCTACCGATTGCCAATATAATTCCATTTATTCGTTATACTATTACACAAATAATCGTGCATGCTGTTAAATCGTATATGTAGTTGCTGCGCATCGTTGGATATTTCATAAGTTTCAATTTTCTTCTTTACGTTATATCAATGTTACGGTACGTGTACATGAGTACATGTACGGTTTAGCAGACGATTGTTGAAACCGGTTCTATGAAACAATAACGCATATTACGTATTTATCAATAGAACATACAATGTTGATGGTTTTTCTAATTAATATTGACATATAATCGATGAAATTATTTATTTTATAAGATTCGACGACAAATGGGAATTGTCTCGATTGATGAGTTTAATAAACCAAAATATGTGCACAATCTATTTGACCCTTCGAGGTTCGATGTAAGGGTTTTCGAACTTATTGTACGTCTCAGACGAATAAATACTCGGTTAATTAAAAACCCATAAAATTAATTTACTCTTATCAACGGCTTTGTAAACTTAGATACCTCGAATAAGACTAATTTTTGGTACACTTCACTTATGTTGTGCATATTATGCCATCCGTATTGTACGATACCTAATTTTATTACGAACAAATTAAGTACACAAAATTTGTATAGTGATGGGGAAAAAAAAGTAAGAAGAATGAATTTCTAGTTCAGTAGGAATGGTATTAAATTATGAATGCGAGTATTTTAAACTTAATTCTATATAACGAATTGTTGCTAGAAACTTGGAAGCAGCTTTGGTTTTGTAATTAAATGCTTGTCGCGGAACTGTAACTGTGCAATTGTCGCGATGCTTTCTTCATTTACGTTTAAATTAAGAGAAAAGTTTGAAATACAACAGCGAAGAAAAATTTTGTTTCGCGTTGATAATGTGATTACATTGCGTAGGTATATGCTGAATGAGGTAATCACAAATTCGCGACATGGACGTGGAAAAATTACAACAGTTGTAAATTTTATTAATTAACTGTTAGGTAGGTGCTTCAGTAGGTAGTATACTTGCATAATTTTCGCATCGAGTTTTTATTATTGAAGGTATTCTTATTAAATGTAGGTAGGCATAATCATTTGTTTTCTGATGTACCTGGCGGCAGGAGACAATACGAATGATGATTTAATCTAATTTTTATTTTCCATCATCAAATGACTGATAGCTCATTTCATGTCAAAATGATTCAAAAAGTAACTTAGAACTTTTGATTTCGCGCGAAATTTTTTACCAGTTCCGCTCGGTGATGTAGTGAAAAAAGATCGTCGTCGTCATATTGGACTTAATGCTTCGTAGGAGTGGTGGTGACCCCCTACAATTTTCGAACAATCGCGATTTTTTTATCAAACAGCGCAGCCTTGAAGGTTCATAACTTCGAGATTGGTAATACTAAAGAAAAATCTGTATGCCCAACTTTATAGGTGATTCAAAGAACATTCAAAATTGATTTTCAATATTTTGAAATCTCAAAGCTGAATTTTTGAGATAAAAGCTCAACTTTTCATGCTGTGCACAAAAGTTGAGAACTACTATTCAAAAATTTGAAACAATCATCATAAATAGACCTTTGTATGTTTGTTTTAAATGGGATCTTATTATCCCTGGAAAACACAGGGGTTCTAAATTTTGGCCAAAGTTCAAAAAAATATGTAAAGTAGGATAGCGTATTTATTTCTACTAAATTGAGGATGCTAAGTTTAATTATCGGTTTATTTTTCCGATTCGACCCTCCTACCCCCGCCCTTCAATGTAGTCAAAATTCAAAAAAAAAATCGAAAAAATAAATTGTTACATCGATTGTTAGTGATTTATAGTCACTGAGCTTGAAAATTCACTTATTTTTTGAATCTGTTCCCTGAATGACCCCCTACCCATAGCGACGTATTAACGCCCAAGCAAAGTAAGCACTGCTTGCGGCCGCAAAATTTCGAAAGCGGCATTTTTTCAAAATAAATGATGTAAAATGAATGAAAATTTTTGTTTTTACTGAGAAGTTGAAAAAAATCCGCACAGCATCGACGAATTGCTGAGCTGAACGATCGTTTTCAGTTTTAAAACGGCTGAAAAATTATTTGAGAAATGCTAGTACAGCGGGATTCCTTATCTTTATCGTTTTATTAGCTATTAATTGCTTGTTGGAATACGATCACCTTATTATAAAATTTGCGATTGTGAAAAGCCGCAAGAAAAAATTTTGATATTTTCTTTCACTTTCTTATTTTTGTTTTATCTTCGACGTTCTTTATAGCGTTACTACCTAAGTACCTATTAAAACCAAAAAGAAAGATACCGATTTATTTCTAAAATTATTTTTTATACCTTAAATAACCAGTTCAAAGTGCTCATATTATGTACTTGAATATTGTTCGTGTTTTTGTCATTTATTTCTACCTACTTTAATTTTCAATTTTTTTTTTCAAAAAAAAAAAAAATAATAATGTTAAAATGTTTTGTATGTATTTCGGGGGTTGAGAGGGAGTGGTGTCTTTATCACTTTAGGCAACAAAAATAGCTTTTCCTTTGGGCGGCAAAATCCTTTAATACGGCTCCACCTACCCAGTATGAATATGGAAAAATATTGAAAAATTATTATTACGGCTTGTATCATATCGATTTATATTAATTCAACATTGCTCAGATCAAATATCAACTTACTTTCTTAATTCGATTCTTCTGTACCCACATTTTGCAAACTTTTGGTAATTCGGAGGTCAGTTTGAACTATGAGGGACAGGCCCGTAGCCCCCCTTAATTAGCATTTGACAGGGGATGCTGGATAGCCATCCTAAGGTAGGGGCGTAGCTAAGAAGGGTTGGAGGTCTGACACCGTCCTTCTTTAAGGTCGAAAAATTTGAAAAATTACTACATTTATGTTAATTTTTAGTTCGGTTTGTCACGTCATATTGCCAATGAAAACCAGGCTGTTATGGTTTATCGACTTACGACGGATGAGGGGAGAATCAACAAAATTTGTTTTGGGGTCCTACACCATTACGACAATTTATGGCCATGTCAGATATGTATTCTTATCCTTCCCTTCACCAACTAAAAATCATTTACTCAGCTCGATACCGACCAATATCGATGAAATTTGGAAAATAGGCTTAGATTGGCGACAGATCTGATACTTCGGAGTGAGGTTGACCTTGGGTCAAAATTCAGTTATGCCCAAATTTGGGGGAGGGATACTGAGGGGCTAAAGTAGAAAAAAATGTTCCTTTTTGAGTTGATCAGTAGCCAACCTAAAACAACATAAAAACTGATATAAAATATATTTAAATTAATAAAAATTAAAATTCTAAAATTTTTATAAAATTTACTTTATTTATATTAATTATTCTAAATCAGCTTGTTAAGTAGAGAGTAGTAACCAAACAGAACAAAGAAAATAATGTGTGCTAATTTTGTGCATCGTACCAAGAATGAGATAACTATGAATTTTCCAAAAAGTTGCAACTTCCGAATGACAAAAAGAAATATAGGTTTTTTACCTATCGGAGCAGGGGAGTAGGGTTGGGTGATTCTGGTATTTGAAAATTTTTTTGTGGACTTCCAATAATGTTACGTGATAATTTTCAAAATAATCACCTTTCTTAACTGTGGGTACTTTTTCAAAAAATTTGAAAAACCAGAAATCGAATTTGGCAAAATGAACGTAAAAAGTTTTTCAATTTTTGTATCAGTTTATATTGAATTTTTTTTACGAATTTGTGAAATTTAACATTTTTTTTCTCTAAAACAGATCGTTTGTTGCACAAATAGTATTTTTATGTACCCTATTGGGATAGTAAGTACAGACAAGTAGGTAGACAACCTTGAAAGCCTACCAATTTGTTCTCGATACTAGTGACTAATCCCTTGTAAAATCTGTTCCTTGTATACGGTGGCTGCGATATGTTTTCTTATTTATGATTTCAATTCTTATACCCAAGTTTACACAACTCGAGTCATAAAACTAAAGAATAATGGGATGATACTGCATGATTATTTATTACATCTCCTAATAGGTGTATTTTGTTGTCGGTTTTACTCGCCGGAACTAGCAAGATGACGAGGTTTTTTCATTGGTTATTTTCAAAACAGACTATCACATTATGGTAGCGTCGTAATTATTGAAATCTAAAAATGAAAATCGATTATAATTCGCTTAGGCTTAATTTGCCAAATAGCGTACATTTCTTCCATTAAAATCTCATTTTATCGTTTATACATTATTTTTATAAAAATTCACATCTGTAATAAGCCAACGTTTATAGATTTGTTCAAATCGTGATAAAAAATTTCGCAAAGTACATATTTGGGTGTACGTAATTTTCTTTTCAATTTTTATACCCTTAATTCGAAATTTTTACTGAGCCAAGAGTTTTATTCTCTGATTTTCTCATGCAGTTCGTCATTTGGCTAAGTTTATGTGTAATAATTGGGAAAAATTAAATAAGTAGATAGGTACCGTATTTGTTGTCATTTCTAATATGAATAGGTAGGCTCAGCTGTTTAAAAATTATAATTCGATACGAATAATTTATACTTAGATACTTATTTGCATTATGTATAAAGAAAAATTATCACGAATAATTTTCTCAATAAAAATTTCCATCATTTTCAAGATTTCGGTTAATTACAAAAAATGAATTTCACTGCTTCGTTCGCAATCACGATTCACGTTAAAAAAAATCATCACGCCATTTTTTTTCTTCCTTTTTTTCCAATTTAAAAACATAAATAATGTTAAAATAATCTTTTTAAAAAAGTTACCTACCATAGCTCTGGTATCGTCGGAATACTTAATTGTATTTTATTAGCCTATTCGACTCCTGCCAATAAATACGTTTCTAGAATTTTCCTAGCTGTTTTCCATTCCGATCGCATTTCGTATCTTTTCAATCGACGCGACGGCACAGATTGTCAATCGTCGAGTTTATTGAATGCCGTAGTCCACAGTCCTGTTCGTATATACCTACCAACCTACCAACCTACCTACCTACCTACCTACCTACCTACCTACGTATGTATACATTTACGTGAATTGTGTTTTATTGCTATTTTCATCTTTCAATGGTTTATTTATTTTATTTATGGTCAAATATACGCATCGTTAAAGCTTATATTAACAAAGACGCTTGATTACACGTGATTTATTGTAACAGATTTTTTTTTTTTTCAAAAAAAAAAAGGAGGAGAATAGAAAGAGGAGGAGAGGTATTAAGTTAATAAGGATTCTAAATTGAGTTCGTTTCATAAATATCAATTATATGGAATTGCTTGGAGACCGCGATAAATATCGTTAAACGATTACTAATGGGTGCTGTCGTAGAACCTTTTCATAATTTTTTTTTTTTTCGTAAGGTTTATTTCGCTACAGTTTTTTTTTATTTTTTATTTTTCAAGGGTAACGAAACGAAATCCAATATTTGAAAACTGTTTATTGATTCAGTTTTCAAAAAACGTGAGTCTAATATTTCATACATTTTTTTCAATATATACATATGAGTAGGTAGATGTTTTTTTTTTTTTTCTGAGGCACGATGCATGGTACATCGTAGTGCATTACATTTTAAATCTACCACGGCCACGTCGGCGTCGTTGTTATGTATCGTTATTGCCTTTTAGAGTTTTGGATAAATTATGATAGTTTTGTTTTCATCGTTATTGAATACCTTGGTATTGATAAAAATGAATTTTATGTAATTCCGTGTGTAACGTGAAATGCTAAAAAATTTACCGAAATTCACTTTTTCATTTTGTACGTACTGTGTGCGGGGAGAGAGAGGGTGTAGATGAAAGCTGAGATCGTTTCTTTCTTAGAAGCAACCCTATTTACACATCACATTCCATCTGTACCAGCTACCCTCAAACATTTTTTTTTTTAAGAAAATGAGCATTATAATTTATTTTGGATACCCACACCCTGTGACAAACGTTACAGGTTAACTTATGCGACCTGGAGTCGGGTAAGTATTGTTTTTTTGATATATCCCCACTGTTTTGGCGGAGATAAATTTCATGCAAGGTTTCGCAAGTTAATTTTGCAAGAAAGCGTATGGAAAGCTTCCAACAGAAAGTAAATGACCTGTTTGGAAATAAATACTTGTTTCGAGGACCAATCAACAGAAAATTCGGTGTAATTCTTTCGCAAATGTTATCAATTACGTTTTAAATACTTCCTAAAATGTAGCACTTTTTGACTACTTATGCTCCACTAAAAACTGCCAAGATATTTTTAACAGAAAACATAAATGTTCCAGCGGTCATGTACCCCTCAATATGTGTTCATTAGGGAGGAACGATTTTTGTGAATTTTTAAAATTTACAACGAGTATTTCTCAATAGTTGCTGAATGACCTCAAACTAACATAGTAAACACGTTCGCTCTCAAAGCTCAAATTAACCCTTCTCAATAAAAGTTCAAAGCTAAAAAAATTTCCAAACATTTCCAAAAATTGTAAAGTTTTTTTTTTGAATTTTATAGAAAATTGGTTTCATACTGTGTTTTGTGACCTAAGTAATCAACCGTGATAATTAACTTGATTTGCTTTGTTGTATTGTCTATGAAAACTAGAGTATTACGGTCTAGGGGGAGGGAGAATATCAACAAAATTTGTTTTGAGGTTCTAAATGACCATTACGGCCATCTTTAGCCATGTCAAATATTTATTTTTATTATTTTTTTTCCTGAAACTAAAAGCGATTTGCTCAGCTTGATATCGACCAAAAATTGATCAAATTTGTAAAATAGGTTTAGATTGGCGGTGTATTTGATATTCTGGAGTGAGAATAACCTCGGATTAAAATTCAGTTATCCCAAAATCTGGGTAGAGGGTACTGAGGGGCTGAAATCGCAAAAGTTTTTCTTTTTAAACATATCGATAGTCAGTCAAAACTTGTATAACATATCCAAAAATCAGCCCCCTGGGTCAATTAGGAGAAGAGATGTGAGGGGTTTTCCCTTTATGATCTTGAAAAAGGACTGTTCCTCTCCTATCTCTTCTCTAAATTGAAAGGTCCTTGACCTTTCAGCTCCATTGCCCTCCTTCATAGCCTCAAAAAACTTGGTTTGTTAGTTGGGTTTTCTTATTTTTTGAATTTATTCCTTGCATAACTCCCCTCCAAATTGTGTTAGAAAGTTGAAATTTGGCATGTCGATCTAGTACAGGTACTAGATGTGCTTTTTGGTGATTTCGACTTTTCGTCCTTAATGCCCCCTCGTCATATCCTCGAAACACATAGTTTGGTTGTTGGTTTTTCTTATTTTTTGAGTTTGTTTGTCACATATCTCTCCCTCCTCCCTTCCTCCAAATTGAGTTCGGAAGTTAAAATTTGGTATGTAGATTTAGCATAGGTCGCAGATGTGCGTTTTGGTGATGTGGACTTTTTAGACCCATTTCACCTCCCTCTTCCCTCACCCTTCCACTGATTATGAAAAATGTAACGCTCATTCGCACGATTATAATATTTGATGAAAATCTGGTTAGAAAAGTAAATATTTTTCTTCGTTTTAAGAAAACCCCAAAAAACGTTGTTTTTCGTACTTTTTAAAAAATTTTAAAAATTCGATTTTGAAAAAATTTTAATTGAATAGGATCTAATACTGTTATTTTAAATAATCTAAACCATTTCTAGCAATTTTTCTTCACTTTTACTTTTTAGCGTGATTCTTAAACATCTTAATTTTAAAAGAAATACGTCGTTTCCCAAATGCTTCTAATGACTTCAATTCATTAAGAGGGCTAAACTGCATTTCTTTCAATTGGAATTTTTTCGAAAAAAAATTCTCTCAAATTGTTTTAAAATATTTCAAAAAGTGAGAAAAATAACATTTTTCTGGTCTCCTCAAAAAGAATGTAGAAATTAAAAATTACCATTGTTGATTATTTTGATTACAAATAACAGTATTTCAACAATAATTTTTATTTACATGTATTGAGAAAGTTCTAGAATCATCTACGTAAGGATTATTTTTTCTTTTATTAAAAAAATTTTTGATTTTTTTTTTTTTTTTTTTTTTTTTTTTTTTTTTTAAAAAAATTTTTTATTTTTTTTTTTTTTTTTTGTTATTCTACTGTTACCATATACATCTCAAAAATTATTCATCTGTACATACTCCTCAGTACAAACAGTTGCATATTTATTCATTCGTAGGATTGAAATTTTTTTCAGGAAATGTATTCGTGTACAAGTCAATTTTTACAGAAATAATGGGGGCAAATAATTTTTTATGCTTGGAAAATTGTAGGGAACTATTAAATAAATCATTGATGTAAAATTATTTTCAGAAATGTAAAGAAAAAAATCAGCTAACAAGAATCTGATAAATCGCGCTAAAACCCGGAACTTTTTTTAATAATAATTAACGATAGCATAGAAGAAAATTAAAACAAGGTGCGTTAACGAAGTAACAATGCCGCTAATCAAATTAAGTGTTAAAATTAGCCCGCAGTACTCGACAACCACTCACATAAATTGGATAAAATTAAACGCTTTTTTATATTAAAAATGAATACCAGATGTAAGTTAAAATAACTAAGCTATAAAAAATAATAGGATTTATATTTCAAACAAATCTGCCGAGAACGCCACTTAAACAGTAAATTATACGCAAGAACCCGACGTTAAAATTCCGTATCATTATACTTTGAAACCACAGCAAAATTATAAGACCAAATGTTGACGGTAAAATTTGCGAAAAGAGGCGCGATTTTAATAGAAACATTTCTCAGTGTTTTACGATATTGCGGAAAAACTTTACGCAAAACATTTAAAATATGGTATGGTGTGCTGCAACGGTGTTTTTTTTTTTTTTTTAAATGTATATATATTCAACTATCAGAAGTTGAGTAGGTACTTTGGACAAAGCCGCATCAAAACAAAAAATGTTGCGCTACGTTGGAAGAAAATAAGGCATAGTTGGTATTCAAAAATATCGAATTAAATTTTCACGTATAAATTTTTAGGCATTACATTACAATTGAGAATTTTTCTTTCACTTTTCCATTGCGTGAATACCGAATATACATTAACGTTTTTCGCAAAACTGAAAAGATTCTACGCAGGCAAAAAGAAGGAACGTGAACAGATTCTAAATTTAGCTACCTAACGTTGAGACTGCGATGCGAATTGTTGTTAAATCGAGAAAATTTCATCAAATCAAACTTTCGGCATGGCTTCAAAATTAAACGAAAACTGTAGTGCGTTTTCCAGGAATACATTGGACCATGTAGGTGTGTTGACAAAGATGGAAATAATCTACACAGATTTTGCCAACGTATCCTAAAATTATACCCTTAAAACTACGTTTTATAAAATTTATACCAGATTGGGAAGGCGAAATAGGAATTGAAGAATATTGTTGTTTCGAAATTTCACGAGTCAAAGTAATGGCAACTTTGTAAAAATCAAAAGTACCAGGTACAAAATTTATCGCAGTTTTATTTCTTTATTTGATAATTCAATTCCTTCGCTATGACCCTTTTACAGGTACCTACAATATTAAACTATGTAGGTATATGAATAAATAAGTTTTGCATTTTGATGTTGTTCGCTACTTAATGGCGTGTCTCAATAATTTATCAATTATCGAACAAATCGAAAATTTATTGGTTGAATTGATTTTTTTCGTTTCTGTGAGAGGACTGGAAACAGATACTGCATGCATTGCGATAGAAAAAAAAACGCGAAATTATGTCAAATTAATGTGCCAAAAGTGGGGGAGGGGGCTGACTTGGCCTTTGAGACCTCATTCTAACCGACTGTATTAAAATGTCGAAGTTTTAATGAGAATTGAATTTTAAAAACTTTATTACAATAATGTATCCTATAGCAACTAAGTAGTTAGCTCCTGAAGACCAGCAAAAATATTTTTAGACGTTTTTTGTTATTTTTATTCTTATATACTAGAAATAGTTATTTAAGAACTCCAGAAAGTCAGGAAAGCAGCGAAAATCGATATTGGCTTTTTTAAACGAATGCATCTCGAAATGTTTCAAAAATTTGTTTTCTTTTTTCTTTTTTTTGGATCGAAATGTATTTTTTATTTATTTATTTTTATTGTATTTTATTTTGTCTTTTTTTTTTTTTTTTTTTAGATCATATTGGTGAGGTTTAGTTTTTTTATTAAGTTTATAAATTTCTGAATTTCGGAAGGAATATCTGGTATAATTGGGGGGATTTCATTAATTTGTAGGGTTAGTCTCTCTTGTTTTAATTTGGGGCATTCGAACAAAATATGTTGGGTAGATATATGATGAATAGTACAGAATTGACA